>FXXK01002243.1:0-23121 GCA_900184695.1 Betula pendula
AGGGCCAAGCAGCCATACTCCACACATCCGGGTCTAAGAGCTTCGCTCGGCTTCATTTTGAGGAGGTACGCATTGAAAGAGATAGATGTATGGTCTTGCAATTGAAAGAGATAGATGTATGTCTTGCATATGATAGTTTTAACACCATTTGTTTTGTATGTCTATTTTAAATCGATAATATGTAGGAGTCGGATCAGGGAAAGGCCCGATAGAAGCTCTTTATTCGCAATGACTCACTCACACAAGGATGGCACCCCTGTAAACACAAAAGTCGCGGAAAAAATTGTATGTTTTTTTATTTATTTTTTAATTTATTTACAAGTTTTTTTTTTTTTTGGTGTTATATAAGGAGGTTACAAGACAAACTGGTGATTTGCTAATCCTTTTGTCTTGTTACAGGCGATAATCAAGGACCTGATGTCAAAATCGCCTCCATTGACACAAGGGTACAAGCAGTGTTGTATTTCTTGGGATCCGAATGACCCATATGGACAGGCATTTGGCAAAGAACGGCTTGGGCGTGTACGTGGAGTGGGGGTTGGGTGTAAGTCTGGGTCGGTGGCCTCATTGACATCATCATCCATGCCACAAGTCTGTTGTAATGATCCAGAACATGCTGGAGTATCTAATTTTATGAAGGAATTTCAAGTATTTAAAACTTTGTTTGCAAATTCCCACGCATCGTAGGTAAATTCATAACATTGCCTTTAGCATATATAATGAATATCTTTTTTATAATTATAATCACAATATATGGTGTATGCAGATGGGCAATGTGCCAACTTTAACAATGATTATACACCTGTTCTCCCTGATTGTGTTACCAATGCAAATTGTGAAAATAATGAAGATCATTGTGAGGAGGAGGCTAATGCTTAGGTATGAACTTTCTTTTTACAATATTTTACACGAATTAGTAGAGGAAAATGATGAAAAACTATTGAAATGTTTAGATTTGTAGAGGCATGATTAGGTATAAATCCAAAAGCCATAGGTCATAGTGGTGGTTTTAGTATGAGTAATATGTAAATGCTAGTTTTTTTATTTTAAGATTGTTGGGTCTAAGCTTAATTTTAACCTAATGGTATAATATGACTGTTTTCATGCAGGCAAACAGTAAAATTAGGTGAAGACATTTGTGGGAACAGCAAATGCTTGGTATTCGCGAAGAATTTTGAGGAAATGGCACGAATTTTTTGTTTTTATTATAAACCAATTGGTTTGTTGGTATTATGTTTAATTATCAGGATGTTTATGATTTAGATACCATAATGATTTGTTGGTATTATGTTTATCAGGATGTTTATGATTTAGATACCAGAATGATTTGTTGGTATTATGTTTATCAGGATTTGTTATTTTGTATGATCTTTAAGATATAGATACGGGAATGATTTTTTGGTATTATGTATATCTAGGTATGTTATTTTGTATGATTTTTAAGTAGTTTTCCAACTTAATTTACATGCTAATTTGTAATCATATCAGTTTTTTAATTATCAATTGTATTTTGCTAACTTTAAAAATTTGGTTATACTTTCGGTCTAGCCAAATTTTTTACAAACAAATTCAAAACACACTTCCTGGAACATTCCGTCTAGCCAAATTTTTTACAGACAAATTCACAACACACTTCCTGGCACATTCCGTCTAGCCAAATTTATTACAAACAAATTCAAAACACATTTCCTGGCACATGAGTCATGCGTTGGGAAATATATTCTTCCATTTCTTCCTGGCGCATGAATATGTGCCAGGAAGAAATTCTTTCCTGGTGCATGCCCATGCACCAGGAAAGAATTTCTTCCTGGTGCATGCCCATGCGCCAGAAAGATGNTTCTTCCTGGCGCATGGGCATGCGCCAGGAAAGAATGCTCTTCTTGGCGCATGGGCATGCGCCAAGAAGAGCGCCTTGGCGCATTGCTTGCGTCAGGAACGAGCGCCAGTATATCCTGGCAATTGGTTTGCACGCCAGAAAATTCATTTTTCCCGACACTCCATTCCTGGCCATTTTTAATGGCCAGGAATTAAACGCCAGGGACCTCTTTCCTGGCGTTTAACACCTGATTCCAGGCATAAAATTTATGCCTGGAATGATTGTTTTTTTTGTAGTTTTAAATAATACATATATGCAGAGTAGAAAACTACTCATATTACTTCTATAATAAAAGAGGAGTACGTTTAGTAGTTTATACAAAGCATACAAGAGAGAGCTACTTTTTCTGCCCGCCCAAGCCGCGGTTACCGCCTTTTGCATTGAAGCGTTCCGTGATCACTATCCCACCAAATCTCATGGCTGCCTCCTCGTGATTCATTACAACCTCTTGCTTTGTTTGGGACGCCTTATGAACAGGTATCTGGGCGGCCAGACTCCTATGGCGGCCAGCGCTTGTGTCTATCATATCAAAGACGTCTAACACATCCTTAACAAGGTCTTGCTGAAGTGCCATACTTGGAAAAACAGCAGAACAGATATAGAAATTAATCAATTAGCTGTCTCGCTCAATTTCCTGATACAAAGGTTACTGGCAAACCCCCCCTTATATAGAACTTATAATCGGATATTGAAAACTACACATTCTAAGAGAGAACGAAAAAGGAAGAGAAACACTAAATTGATAGAGGACTTTTAATCTTTTATTCAACTTGATAAGAACTTGCTTACATGAATATTTATAGGATACAAATGACATTCTAACTTCTTCACATTAACTTCATTAATTTACATTTCATATAACTCCCATGTTACTCCTATCTAACATAACTCTTGAAAAATCAATGGATACAACCTCTTCAAGTCACTTAATAACATACAAGAACATGAAAAGACTCAATAAATATTATTAAATTAAGTTTATTATTCAACACCCCCTTTTAAGCATTTTTGCCAAATAATTTGGGTTCAGAAATTAGATATTTTCTTCTGATGAGCAACAAAGATTTGTGAAAAAGGAATTACTTTCAAGTTAATCCTCAACTAGAAAATGATAGCGAATGCAGCACCGCCATTGTACTATGTTTCCGAATCCTAACATGGAATCGCCCATGTGTGGCACCAAGGGAGTGTCTTAGATTTGTTTTTTTCCTTTTGCGTAGGGCATCATCAAACAGAGGGATAAGGGTGGTTATATTGCACGTTAATGTGTGGATAAGACAATGTTGATTTGGTCATATCTCCTACAAAGACACATATGTGCATGTGCGCCCGATGTGAGAGAAATGGAGAATCGGATGGGTGAAGTAATTTGTCTGAAGATCAAGGGTTATTCATTAAGCTTTTTAGAGAGAAAAATGTTTGTTTTTATTTTCTTACATATCTTTTATTTATCTCTATACAAGAAATGTGCAAATTCATGCCATTGAATCTTTGGGACTTACATGTCCCAAAGATTCAATGGTAGATTTTAGAAAAGAGATGAGCAAAAGATATATGTACAAGAGAATGACACCAAACACACCTTTTTCACATAACCTTTGAGTTTGCTTGAAAAACTTTTTAAAAACAGTTTTCACTTTTCAAACACTCAAAACTCTTCTCAAGTAGCAATTATTCAAACAAATTTTTAGATGTAGCCCTAACACACTTTTCAAAACAAAACACAAAACTCTTATCAATGCTCAAAACTCTTTTTAAATATCAGTTATCCAAACAGATTTTTAAATGTACTTTTAAACAAACCACAAATATCAGTTACTTGTTCCTAGTTACCTTTTTTCTTTTTTTCTTTTTACAAAACGAAAGAGAGAATGAGTTACTTGTTATAATTATTGTCAAATAAAAAAAAAAATGAGATCACAAGAGATTTTGATGTTGAGGAATAGTTTCACATTACCTGTAGAAAAGACCTTAAGCATGTTTATAAGAGTGGGCAATCCTCTCCTATCAAGCCGGTTTGATGGAATGAGTTAGGTCCACGAATTTTTTGATGGTATCAGAGCCTACCATAAGGACGAATGTGCCCGCACTACTTATCCCGTGACAAGGACGGTAAGGACCAGGAAAAATACTGACCTACACATGAGGGAGGGTGTTGAGGAATAGTCCTACATTGCTTGTGGACAAGACTTTGGGCATATTTATAAGAGTGAATAATCCTCTCCTATCAAGCCGGTTTGATGGGATGAGTTAGGTCCACGAATTTCTTCATTTGGATCGTTCTGAGAGGCCTACATAAAATTAAAAAAAAAAAAAAAACTACATTAAGACTTTCCATAAAAAAATATTTTAACAATGAATAATCTGCTCAATTTAGCCCTATCAACAGATATCTTCTATATCCGTACGTCCCTATCCTAAAACTCCCTGTCAAGTTTCAACCAAGATAAACCATTCTCAATATCCTAGAGCCAATGGCCTAGTGCTCTGTTTCTGCTTGGTCGGTGGCCTGCTCGGGTATATTAGATTCTCTTTTCTAGAATTGGAACCTTGGCTATGATAATCTCAAATGGATTTTTTCACGCTTTAGCATACGTAACACTTCTGATACTGAGCTTAATTAAGAAGCAGAAATAAGAAACGAAAAGAGAAGAGGTGGCAGGATAAAAGATGTTTATTGCGATGGTCCAAGGCAAAATAGAAGCATATATTGACCCCAATTATGGGGATACAGAATATGAATAAAGGTTGTTTGAAAGCGTAGCCCATGCACATGGCTATCATGTGTTT
Source organism: Betula pendula (assembly GCA_900184695.1). NCBI lineage: Eukaryota > Viridiplantae > Streptophyta > Magnoliopsida > Fagales > Betulaceae > Betula > Betula pendula. Next base: position 4,667 of record FXXK01002243.1, read on the forward strand.
TCTGTATTCAATAATGCTTACAACATTAATTCCTCCTTTAATTAATTGCTTTCTTACATAGTGGGGTACGTAGCAACTTCACGCGTCGCCTAATATTGTCTTCATCAATCCAATTTCTAGAAAGTTTAAGTTAATCCTTGTACTCTTAAATGATATTATATTAGCATCGGAAAGTTGTGCACAAAATCGTATTTAGAACATAATTTTTGTGCATGTGGTTCTTTTTCTTTTTTTCCTTTTTCTTTCTTTAGTTACTTTTCATTTTCCTTCTCAAACTTAAATTTGTCTCAAATCTCAAATCTTTTTGCATAAGGCAATAAATCATGCATGGAAGTGACGCCAAATGGCTAGAGGATTCAGCCACTCTCTTAGACCAAATTTAAGGATGGCTGAATTAACTACCCCAAGGTCAATTGGGAGTGTTTCGGCTATCCCCAATTTGGCAAAAAAATATATATTGAGGGGTGGCGAACCATTTCTTGACCATTTATGGGGTGGTCCGTCACCCCAGGTTGGCCAGAGGGAGTGGCCAAACCACCCTCATGGCCTTGGTGGTGGCTCAGCCATCCCTTGTTGAAGTATATGTATTTCAATTTTCTTTTTCAGTTTTAGTTTTTCTTTTTTATCTTCGAATTTATAAACGTATGTTTGTCTTACCAAAAAATTATTAATGTCAATTTTTTTTCTTTGTTAGTCTTGGGGACATTAACAATTTTTGGTAATTTTCAGATGAGGGATATTGTCGCAATCTAAAGTTATATTGTTAATTGACAAATAGTTTGAGGAGGTATATTGACTTTTCTCCTATTTCTTTTTTTTTTTAAAAAAAACACAACCAAACAATTTTCTTAAGTTGATGCTACAGAAAATATTTTCTCGAAGGTAGACCTCAGTAAAAAACATTTCTCATCTTTATATTCTATCAAAACAGTAGTCAAAAAAAAAAAAAAAGAACAGTACTTTTCAAAATCATTATATATGAAACATACCAGTTGTTTTATTTTCTTATTTGCTTCCTAATTTGTGGTAATAAATTAGTGTAAGATATTTATCACTGATTCATTTGATCAGTTTCTAAAAAATAAAATCTAATTCCTGATCCTTTTTTCCATATTTATCAACTAATTATTGGTTTGAGTTTCCAAAAAATCAAATATGATTCCTGATCCTTTTTCCTTCAATATCCTTATTTGTTTTTGTTTTGTTTTATTTTTTCAACGAGAAGATAATTTAGCATATCCGTTTTGGAGTAAGTGCCAATATATGGCATGTCTGCAGTTTGTTGTACCTCATACCTTTGTTCTTCAAGGCTTAGGACGCACGGGTCGAAGGTGTGCAATGTGACACTAGGACGGGTCGTATTGCTAGCTTACATTAATTAATTAGTTGAACTTTGAATGATATTCTAAAAGATTTAAAGCTATAAAAAATAAAAAATAAAAAATAAAAGAAAAACTAATTCCTGAATTTGTGAAGCTTACAAATGGTCGACTGCCAGCCATTAACAAACTAACAATTTTACTTCTACGTAATTATTAGTTTGTTACTTTCTCCTGGACCTGGGCAGAAAAAGGAAAGATCGATCAGAGGTACAGGTCAAGCAATCTCTGCCAGCTCAAGAATGGTGAAACTCTTGAAGAGGTCTTGCAAACGAAGCCAAACACCCAACTATATAACTATATATATATATTCGATCGATGTAGAAGATTTCGAATGGTTGGTTACAGGATCGTTAGATCCGATCGATTATTATCATATTTTACTTTTTATCAACATTTATTCTCATTATCTTAAGAATAAAATGTAGGCGAAGGCCGCCAAAAATAAGACAAGTTGTAGCAAGCAGGACTTTAGCCACACTTATGGGTTCAAGAGCTTCGTCCGACTTGTTAATAAGATGGTACATATTGAACTTCTTATTTAAAGTTATCGTGCAAATAAGATTATTTTATTTAAACATTGTTTGATAAGTTGTTTATATAATGTTTGTTTATGTAGGAAACAGCATCAGCGTCTACCCCAATAGGGGCAAACTTTTTACAGTCATTCACGCGAAAGGATTTGTTTTTCCTATCAAGTGCTTAAAATGGTAAAAAGGCAAATTAATAAAATACATTAAACAGCATAGGGATCCATCTTAACTAGCCCGCATTGTTGCTGCTTGGCTTCTCTGTCGATCACACGGAAAGCTTGGCCCGCAATGTTGCTACTTGGCATGTTGCTTTTGTTAGCAGCTTCTTTCATCTGAGGAACCTCGCTCCCCTGAGGAGGAGCAAGCCTACCATACTTCTTGGGCCGGCCATAGTGTTTGTCTAGTGCAGCAAAGCCTTCTATCCCAATCTTGACAAGGCGGTCTTTCTGGTGGTTTGCCATGCTCAAATGAATAGCACAACAGATGTACAAATCAACTACCTTTCTCTTGCTTTCCTACTACTACACAAGTTACAGGCCAAGCCCCAATATATAACACAGGAATCACAGAATGCCAATGGCCTAGTGCTCTGTTTCTGCCTGGTTGGTGGCCTGCTTGCATATATTAGATTCTCTTTTCTAGAATTGGAACCTTGGCCTTGACAATCTCCGGTCCAACGGATTTCTTTCACGCTTTAGCATACGTAACACTTCTGATGTCATACTTCTGATACTGAGCTTAATTAAGAAGCAAAAAATATAGGAAACGAAAAGAGAAGAGCATATATTGACCACAATTATCGAGATGCAGAATATGAATAAAGGTTGTTTGAAGGCGCGCGTAGCCCATCCACATGGTATCATATCTTTTCTGCATTCTTCCTTTAATTTGCTATCTAACCTAGTGGGGTTAGCAAGTTTACACGTCTGCTAATATTGTACTCATCTATCCGGCCAATTTCTAGAAAGTTTAAATCCTTGTACTCTTAAATGATATTATATAAACATCGGAAACTTTTGTGCACAAAATCGTACGTATTTAGAACATAATTTTTGTGCATGTGGTTCTTTTATTCCTTTTTCTTTCTTTAGTTACTTTTCATTTTCCTTCTCAAACTTAAATTTGTCTCAAATCTCAAATCTTTTTTGTATATATAAGGTAAAAAGATCATGAAAGTCACACCAAATGGCCAGAAATTTCGTCCAAATTTAGAGGTGGTTGAACCACTTTCATATTATTTGGAGGTGGTTTGGCAAAAAATAATTTGAAGGGGTGGCCGAACCATCCCATGGCCTTGGAGATAGCTCAGCCACCCCTTGTTTTAGCCTTTTTATTTTTTAATTTTTTTGAATTTATAAAAGTATTTTTGTCTTATTAAGAATTTATTAAGTTCATTTTTATCTTTTTATTGGGAATATTGACAATTTTTTATAACGTGGGTGAAGATATTGTCTCTTTTAAGCCCGAACCCAAGCTAGCCTTTAGCATTCCGATCCCCATTCTACAACCAATGCACCTTGCCCCATTGTTTCCATTTTTAGTCCTCTCGCTCTAGCATAGCATCAATGTCCCCTTGGTGTTTTTTGATTTCTCTCACTGTATCAATTGTAGCCCTGGCTTGGATGGTCTCAATCCAGAACTGATTCTTTGATGTTCATTCTTGAAACAAGGCTTAAAAAAATCGATAATATTAAATAAGAGAATCAAACAATATTAATGTCATTTTTGAATATTGGATTAAATGCTAAGAAGATAACTAAAAGTTTCATTATTTATTTTACTTTTTTTGCTTATAAATGTTTCAAGACAAGGAATGAAAACGAATTAAAAATTGATTGGACTCACCTTCTATTCTTGAAAGAAAGCAAAGAAAGAGGAATTTTTATTCTCCTTTACATTTTACACGTAGTTCAAAATGGGGAAAAAAATGAAATACTAAGAAGATGGAAAGTGTCTAAGGATTTTGTTCAATTACAAACTATTCTCTTTATAACTTTTTTTTAAATATTTTTTTTTTATCCAATTTGATTATTTTCAACAAATCACAGTTTAAGTTCTTCAAATAACTCCATGGCTGGATTTGATTTCATGAATTATTGGATTTTCATTAGAGTAAATTGTAATTTTATAAAGACTATATTTAAAAACTGATCGAAATTTATAATTTTATACATAGTGATCATTTTGTTATAGAAGTATATCACATAGCTTTATAGACTGATTTTAAAATTATACGAATTTATTTAGAACTAAATTGTCTTTACGTGTGTAGGTTTAGAGTATCAAATAATGCTATCATAAAATTAAAGTGAATTCGACATAGTTCATTTGACAAATCAAGTTTTATTGTGCTATTTTTAAAATTAATTTTATTTTATTCTAGTCATCATCTTTTTTTTTTCAATTATAAATTGTGATTTTTTTTTCTTTGTAAATAGTTTTAATTATAGGAGTCTACTAGAAAATATGCATATGGATAGAAAAACTTAAAAAAAAGAATAAAAATAGAAAAAAAAATTAATCTAAAAAATGATCTCTAAATAAATTTGATATCAACAATGAACAAAATAAGATTATAATATTAATATCAAATAAATATTTAAATATAAAAAATGCATCACTTAAACTTATCACCATAAGACTTAAAATGTATTGAGCTGGCCTTAGATGCAGGTTCTTTCTTTGAGAAAACAAACAGGTAGAGAGTGGTATGCCGAATTTGATATTCAATTGATTCAATCCTATATTTAGCCATCCTACAGTCCTACTTATGCAAATTTGCTTCTGATTTGTACTGATGAATATACAATTTAAATCCTTTTAAAATGCACATCAAAGTAACAAATACATTATGATTTTGAAAAACTGGATCAGGAGTATTGGACCATCAATGTTTGAGGCAGAGGCTCGATCTTTGTTTAGGTGCCATGTATGAAACCAGAACAATCCATGTGCCTAAGCCATTTAAGGTAGTATGCAATTAGTTTGACTTTGTAATCATTAAGGTAGCATTGTTTATTGTCGACATAGGTTCCCTATTTACATCATCATGGAATTCATTGAATTTGGTTATGCCAGAGGCAATCATGTGAGACTGCAGATTTTAGGTGATAACAACTACTTGTATTTGAATTTTAACCATTTGTCTGATATAGATTCTGGTTGGAAGCTCATTTTTACAGATTTTGTTCCATCTCCTGGTGTTGACTCTTTTAATCAGGAGGAATTTTGTTCTTTTTTTTTCTTTTTTTTTTCCCGATGAATAAGCTGCTTTTATACCAAACTCTCAAAGGAGTACAAAACACTCCAGAAGGCAACTGGAACACAGTTGCTGCTACAGCAACTACACCTGCACCGACAAACAAGCTATCTGCAGAATACATAGCAGAACCCAAACATAAAACAGAAACGAAACTGAACCACCTAATTAACTCCATCAACACTTATCTAAAAAAACAAAAGGCAATTACAAATAAATTGTATAACCCCAAACATGCAACCACACAGCAACTAAAATTGCAGACCTAGGAGCCACAAACTCAGGAACAGAAAAAAACCATCCTGCAGACCCCATTTGATGCATAATTCTGGATTAGCTGCTGAATTTCTAAACTTACCAAAACCCATAATATAGGAAAATTTTTTTTGACCCATTTCGGTGTTTTGACTCAGTTGAGGGTTATTTTTATAGTCGCTTCTGTTTTTTGAGTTTGTCATATTGTGATTGACGTGTTCTTGTATTGCCTCTCAATAAATAGTGAAATCCTTCTGTAACTCGGTGGACGTAGTCCAAAAAACTTTGGCTCTTGCGGCAAAGCAATCAGAACCAGTCCAAAGGAACCAGTTAAACTTTTGCACCATATCATATAGGAGTTCAACCTCAGTCGGTTTTGATTGACTTTACTTGGTACTATGAAAGATTCAGCCTTTTGTTTTTAATAAGTTTTGATTAAGATGGTCTTAGTTCTCTTCTATGTATTGGTTTGTCTTTTGTTGAAACAGTTTCCGGTATGAGGGCACGTCCGACAATGGATACTGCAAAAAGAGAGTAAGGTCAAAGGGACCTAGAGGTGAACCCACCGAGCCCACTCTGATGCTTAAGTCAGTGTTTTGGAATTTATATCTGAGGAAACATATATCGATGCCTTTTCTTTTTTTATGTACCTTTTACTTGGTATTGCGGGTCCATTTATAGATAGGTAGTTGTCATTTGCTGGGACTCGTTTCGACTTCAGCTTAGATGGGGTTTCTTTGGATATTTGTATTCATAATCGACATATATCTGTTCTAATAGATAACCACCCCGTGCAGATGTATATCATATATTCTTCTTATCTTTAATATCCTCTTATTATGATATTGTGGGCTTATCTTCTTCTGGATAAGAGATTACTTGCCATTTTATTGGATAACTTCCAGCTCGAAATATCCTGCCTGCTACCTTTCTTCCCAGGGTACCATGAGACCTGATGTTCATGTTCCAGGCTTTAATCACTTACTGGGCTGTCCATCAACCCAATGACCTCAACGCTCGGCCCTCAGCTCTAGGCCCATTCCCTTGAATTATGGGCTTCGTATCCGTGACAGGATATTCTGTAACAGTTACCCCCCAATTCCCTTATCCGAGGATTAATTCAGTTATGGGAATTCAAAAATACTTTTCTCCCCCCCTTTTTTTTATTATTATACCAGGGTTGGGATGTGACTATGACGCTTGGTTTTTCCCTATTCTTCCACGTGTCACTGCAATTGGGAAGGAAGGCCGTCCTTTTTCTGGGATTTCGTACAGGGATGTGATGGCAGGGACAATTGTCACAATTACTCTGGTGAGGCGTGTCCTTTTCTGGGATTCCGTATAGGGATGTGATGGCAGGGACAACTGTCAATATTACTCTGGTGAGGCGTATCTTTTGAGGGAAGGCAAAACGTCTTTTCACTTCGTCTTCTAGGGTTACGCCTATACCTGTGTCGAGTCGTCTTCCTCCATTAACACCTGAGCTTCACCTGCAACTGTGCTTATAAATCCTTCCCTTTACTACATTGAACTTACTCAATTTCTAAGCCTTCAGCTTCGAAGTTTTCCTAAATTTCTTTCGCAGATTTTGTTTCTCTTTTTGATTCCCCCTTTTTATTCTGACAATGTCGGAGTCCTACTCTGGTGAATCTTCTTCCCGAACTCCTAGCCCCTCTGCATCTGAGATTGGGGACGATGAATTAAACCCTGTTGTTGAAGGAGTTGCTTCAAGCTCCGCCATTCTTGAGCCCATCGAGAAACGTTGTGGGTCAAAGTTTTCTGTCAAAGATGAAAGGATTTTGAGGCATAACTATGACATTCCAGATTCCGTTTTTCTCCACTTTAAGGATCCTGTTCTGGGTACCTTCGATCATGGCGAGGTCTGTCTCTATGAACGTATGTTTCTGGCGGGTCTTCATTTGCCTTTTCCAGCAATAGTCCGGGAACTGTTATGTTATCTTCAAGTAACTCCGAGCCAAGTTATGCCCAACGGATGGAGATATTTCTTTGCCTCTTATTTGCTATGGTCTGATTTGTTCGAGGGTCAGTTGATGTCGATCCGGGAGTTCTTCAACATTTATCGTCCTCAATTATACCAAGATGGGACACTTACTTTTTAGGTAAGGCAGAAGCCTATGTTTATTCATAATGACTCTACTTATTCTAACAACAAACAATGGGTCAAAGAGTATTTCTATGTTTCGGAAAATTGGGAATGTTCCTCCTTCGAAGCTTCGTCCCTTGAGCACCGGGTACCCAGGCGTTCAAATACTCCGGCAATAGATGGTAATTCTATTTATACCTTGCATTCATTATCCCTTCCACCCTCGAAATGAAATAACTCCTCTTCTTCCTCTTTTTTTTTTTTTTTTTTTTGGGAAAGAAACTCCCGACCTATTAGCTGCTGAGAAAAAGAGAGTTGATGAGATAATTGCCTTTTCCCGGGTTCCCGAGAATGCCGAGAATATGAACTTTGACAAGATTGTTACCCCTGCCAAAACGCGAAGATATCTGGGCTATAATGTCCTGGATAACAAAACCATGCTGAATCGTCGTAGAAATAAGAAGAAGGCTAAGGCTCAAGAAAAAACTTCTTCTGCGAAAAATCTGGCGGATTCCACTCCTGCGAAGAGGGTTCCCCCTGGGAAAGGGAAAGGGAAAACCTCGAAATTTGCCTCTGATTATGCCCGAGCCATGGGGGGTGAACCTAAGAAGAAGGTTGTCAAGCTTTCAAAGAAGCCTCCCTCCAAAGTGTCTTATAGAGTTGCCTCTGATTTACTGGGAAGACCAAATTCTAACCTCCAGGATATTCTGAATCCCCGTCTCTCGGAGGTTCCAAACTCCAGCTTCCTGGACATTCCAAGCTCCAATCCCTCTGAAATTCCAACTCCAAGGTTATTTCCAGTCACGTCTCCCCTTAAAGAGGTTAATTCTCCCGGGATAGTTAAAGAAGATGGTGAACATCCTGGAAACTTTGCAGAGACGGAACCCGTTATTTAGCAAGATGTCACTACTTCTCAGGAGCAGGGTAGCAAGTTGCTGGGAACTATCCCCCAAGATATTCATCGTAGAGTCAAAACTGTTGCTACGAAGAAAAGAAAAATTTTGCATGGTAAAGGGGTGCCAGAGGGAGAGGCCCCAAAAAAGATGAGGTGTGAAGATATTGGAAAATATTTGCGGGACATGATAAAAGAAGCTAACGTCATCTACGTGGATCCAGAGTTCTCTGTCCCGGATCATTTGGGTCGTGCTGGGACAAGTTCGGCCAAAAGTCATTTACCCGAAGTCTTGACTGTTTTGGATGGTTCCGGTTCTAGCAAATCGGATCGGGAAGGAACAAGAATGTCAGAGTCATTAGCCGAGATGGACGCGGCCAGTTCCAAATCTCCCCTCTTTAAATCATCTAGAGCGGATGCTGGTGTTCCAGCCAGTTCTCTTGAGAAGGTTGAAGTTCCTCTCCCTTCTCAGGGAGTTCCGCCAGTTGGTTCTCCTAGACCCCCAATGGGTGAGGCCTCGAGTCGAAAGCTTCCTATTAAGTCTTTAAGGGAAGGCTTATTAGGGTAACCTTTGGAGGCTTTGCAATCATTAGTTCCGAAAAATTATCTTCAAGGGTCGAGAGTGGGGAGAACTTCTCCCGAACGTTTTTCTAACGTTCTTGTTCATCACCAAATTCAAGTATCTCTTCTCAATTTTGCAAATTTTCTTTTAACTCTGTAAGACATTGGTTTTCGTCTAACTCTTAACCTTCTTGTCTTTTTTCTCAGTATGCTGTGAAGATAGCCGCTTTATATCAGGAGCATTAGGATTATCTGAAAGATTATCCTCAAGAGATTTCAGAGATGCGAGCAAAACTGAGAAGTTTAGACTATGAAGTTTCTCGATTGAAGGTCTTTGAACCGGAAGTGAAGAGGCTTGACTCTCTTTTATCCGAGAGTCAACAAAAATTAACTATGGATGAGGCTCAAATCTTAGATCGGGATCGTCAGATACTTGTGTTGGAATAGTAGCTTCACGGGGCTTCTGACGCTGAAGCTCAGCGAATTCGTGAAATTTTTGACTTACGAGCTCAATTACATGCCTTTGAAGTAGTGATCAATTCGTTGGAAGCTGATCAAATTCTTCTCCGAGCTAATAAGCATATAGTTCAAACTGAGAAAGAGGAAATAGAAGATGAGCTGAAGGCTACTGTCCAAATGCTGCGAGATTCCGAGAGTGTGTGCAAACGAGTAAAGAAAAAACTCGCTTATTATAAGGTTAAAGTCGCGCGGTATGTGAAGCAGGTATCCTTTCTTCCTTGGCTTCGGGATTACAGTTGGGCCCGTGGTTTCAACTGGGGATTTGAAAGTTTTCGTACTTTAGTTCTTCACCCAAATGTCTACAAATATGAACCGAGGCGCGTACGGGCTAGCTTTTTGCCTATTCCTGACAAAGCTACTTCGGAGCTCTATTATATGGGAGAAGAGTTTTTTCCCCGACTGCAAGAGATGGGAGGGACAAATGGGATATCCCACAGATCGGGAATTACCTGCTCTTCTTTCGGACGTTTCTAAATCTGAAGTTGATTCTGATGGAGATCATGGTAGCGACTAGTTTTGTAGTTTAACTATTCTCTGTTTCAATATATCTCATGCTACTAGTGCTCCGTGAATTTTTTACGAAGAAATGTGTATGATATTTTTACTTATTTCTCGGATATAATTCTGTCCAACACGATGCCATTCTGTCCAAGGATTAGCAAAGTAATCTCGGTTTATTTAGCTATACATTTTCTCCGCGAGGTACGACTCCCCCCTTAAAAAATTAGCCAAGTAACCGTCTCGGTCAAATCGAGGTTATTTAGCTGTACATTTAACTTCATTGTTAATGAACAAGTTTTCGTCTACTTTATCACTTAACTTCATCGTTAATGAAAAAGATTTGATCTACTTTTCCATGGAAAAGATTTGATCTACTTTTCCTTGGAAAAGATTTTCCCTACCCCTCCATTTAACTTCAGCGTCAAATGAAGAAGATTTGATCTACTTTTCAATGGAAAAGATTTTTCCCACTTCTCCATTCAACCGGGATGTGAAAGAGAAGATTTTGTCGAGGGAGTATGGCATTTCGCTAGTTGGAGTTTTGGTTGTTGTTCGGTAGGACTAGAGGATCTCGGGAATAAATTCTACCCAGCTTCCCTTCTTGTCTGCCAGCTTCTTTTTTAGAATTTTCATTAAGTTTTTATTCGTTGCTTCCACCTGTCCGTTTGCTTGCGGATGACCCGAGGACGTGAAGAAATTTCTGATCTTCAACTCTGCGCACCATTTCCGGAAAGGTTCGCAATCGAACTATTTGCCATTGTCTGTAACAAATACATAGGGAATTCCGTACCAGCAAACTATCGATTTCCACAGGAAATTCCTAATGTTGGTCGTAGTGATAGTCGCAAGAGCTTTTGCTTCTGCCCATTTAGTGAAGTAGTCCACCGCTACCACTAGAAACTTGCACCTCGCTTTTCCCGGGGGTAGGGGTCCTACAATGTCAACTCTCCACTTAGCGAATGGCCATGGTGAGGATATGGGGCTTAGCTCTTCTGGAGGCTTTTTTTTGTCCCAGGCAAAGCGTTGGCATTTGTCGCAGTGTTTCACGAGCTCAGCTGAATCTCGGCTCATGTTGGGCCAATAGTATCTGGCCCTTACTGCTTTGTGGGCAAGCATTCGACCCCCCATGTGGCTTCCGCAAACCCCATCGTGTATTTCTCTGAGTACGCACTTACCTTCAGGTGTTGGAAGGCACCTAAGGAGGGGTAACGTGTATCATCTTTTGTAAATGATATTGTCGATTAATGTATATCTTGCAAACTGCATTTTGATTTTTCGAGATTCTTATTTATCCTCAGGAAGTTGTCCGTTTTGAAGGTAGTCTATGATTTCTTTAGCCCCCTCAGGAGAACCGGTTTCTCCATCGATCTGCATTGTCTCTTCATCTCCAAAATGGATGGAGCCACTAAAATTCGAACTTGAAATCCTGATGCTTCGATTTCATCATTGATATAGGACCCTACTTGGGCCAATAAGTCAGCTTAGACGTTCTCCTCTCTCGGGATTCTTGTGAAGATGGTTCGGTCGAAGAATTCTTGACGTTCATGGACTTTGGTGAGATACTTCATCATTTTACTTCCTCGAGCCTCATACTCTCCTTGGATATGCCCTACTATTACTTGTGAATCGCTTTTAATCTCCAAATTCTTAGCTCCTACTTCTCGGGCAAGACCCAGGCCAGCTAGGACTACGTATTCAGCTTCGTTGTTTGTAGTAGGGAAATCCAATTTTACCGCAAATTCAAGCTTCTCTCCTTCTGGGCTTTCCAAAACTACTCCTGCTCCGCTACTGTTGCGAGTGGATGACCCGTCCATGTAGATTACCTAGGTATCTTCTTTTGGGAGTTCGTTGCTTTCGGGAATATTGCAAAATTCGACTAGAAAGTTGGCTAAGGCTTGTCCTTTAATAGCATTCCTTGGATGGAACTCTATATCAAATTCTCCGAGTTCTACTGTCCAATTAACCAGTCTCCCGGATATGTCTGGCTTCTGCAGTACCTTTTTCATAGGATATTCTATGAGAACTTTGATGGGGTGTGCTTGGAAATATGGTTTTAACCTCCGAGCCGAGGTTACCAATGCAAATGCTAATTTCTCTATTCGCGGGTATCTTTTCTTGGTGCCGTGAAGGGCCCTACTCGTGAAATAGACTGGCATTTGTAGCCCTTTATCTTCTCGAATTAAGGCCGAGCTAACCACGGAAGGTGATACTGCTAAATACAAATAGAGGATCTCCCCCTCTGTGGCCCTGCTTAAAAGTGGCAATTCGCTCAAATATGCTTTTAGCTGGTCGAAGGCCTCCTCACACTCGGTATTCCAGACAAAAGCCTTATTAAGAATTTTAAAGAAAGGTAGGCACTTATCTGTGGAATGGGATATGAAGCGATTCAATGCGGCTATTCTTCCAGTTAGCCATTGCAGTTGCTTTGTAGTTTTGGGCGACTGCATGTCTAGCATCGCCTGTATCTTCTCGGGATTGGCCTCTATTCCTCATTGCGAAACCATAAATCCCAAGAATTTCCCAAAAGCTACTCCAAAAGCACATTTGGTGGGGTTCAGCTTCATCTTATACCGTCTTAATGTTGCGAAGGTTTCTTCCAAGTCTTCTACGTGATTTGCCGACCGAATGCTTTTGACCAGCATGTCATCGACATATACCTCTACATTCTGCCCGACCTGATCTTTGAATATCTTGTTGACCAGTCGTTGGTAAGTAGCCCCGGCATTCTTCAATCCGAAGGGCATCACTTTGTAGCAGTACAATCCCCGGTCGGTAATGAAGGATGTTTTCTTTTGATCTATCTCATGCATACGTATCTGATTGTAACCAGAGAAAGCATCCATGAAACTGAGGAGCTCATGCCCGGAAGTTGAATCTACCAACAGATCTATCCAAGGCAGTGGAAAGCTGTCTTTTGGACATGCTTTGTTGAGGTCGGTGAAATCTACGCACATTTTCCACTTGCTGTTTGACTTTTCTACAAGGACCACATTAGCTAACCACTCTGGGTAGTCAACTTCTCTGATGAACCCTGTTCCAGCAACTTCTCCACTTCTGCCGCAACTGCTTGGTTTTGTTCGGGGGCGAAAGTCCTCCTTTTCTGCTTTATCGGGCGGAAATTGGGATCTACATTCAATCGATGAGCTATTACTGAGGGGTCCACTCCTGGCATGTCTTCATGACTCCATGCGAAGACATTCGCATTGCTTCATAGGAGTGCTACTAGAATTTCCTTCAAGTCCGGGGATAACTGCGACCCTATTCTTATCTTTCTTTCGGGGCTGCCGATCTCAAACTCTTCCAGTTCCTCGATCGGTTCCCCCAACGGTGATTGCTATTTACCGTTTTCCTTGGTTCTTGCTTGGGTATGTGTCCCGGGAAGATCTTTCAGTGATGTATTGTAACATTGTCGCGCTGCCCACTGGTCACCTCTGATTTCTCTGACTCCTTGGTCGGAAACTTCATTTTGAGATGGGCGGTAGAAGTTATGGCTTCCAACTTGTTCAAGGCAGCACGGCCTATAATGGCGTTGTAAGCTTATGGTCTGTCGATTATCAAGAACTTAACCATTATTGTTTTCTGCCGGGAATGTTTGCCTACTGTTACCGGGAGCTCAATTGATCCGATCGGATGCACCTGCTCTCCTGCAAATCCCACCAATGGGCATAACGCCGGAACAATCTTCTCCCGGCTGATTCCCAGATGTAAAAAGGCTGACCAATAGAGGATATCAGCCGAGCTTCCATTATCCACCAAGATTCGGCGGACATTATGATTCCCTATTTGTATTGAGACCACAAGAGCGTTAGTGTGAGGGCGGGTTATACCTCTGTAGTCCTCGTCGAAAAATCCTATGATTAAGGGATCTTTCTTCCGAGACTTCAGAGGCCTATCAATGGTGTACACCTCCCAATTCTTGGCTTGCCGAGCGTAAGCCTTTCTTGCTGAATTGGTTTCTCCGCCCCCTGCGAATCCGCCTGAAATTGTGTGGATTTCTCCTATAATGTGCCGGTTTGCTTGGCTTTGGCTTCTTTCCCGCCTCGAGTCTTCTCTTCTTCCTTCTCAATCTCGAGGTTGTTCATGACGATCTCGATCTCGGGGTGGCGTCTGGTCCCAGTAGCGATCGTCCCTGGTCGGATATTGCCGATTCCTTTGCCCTTGGTCTCGGCCTCGGTCTTGAATACCTCTCTGGTCTGGAACTTCACAAGTTTACCATTTTCAATGAACTTTTCGATCAACAATCTTAGGGATATGCATCCCTCTGTACCATGACCACTAGACTCGTGGTAAGCGCAGTACTTCTGTTTGCTTTTGAGCGGTGGTTCCCCCATGATCTTCAGAAGACGGACATAGCCTGGGTCTTTTTTCACTTCCATGAAGACTTCCATCACAGATGTATTAAGGGGGGTGAAGTTGTATTCATTGAATTTTTTATGGACAGGAGGACTAGCCACCATTTGTATTTCTGGTTCCTTCTTTCTTTTCTTCTCAGCATCCTTGTTGACCGGGACGGATGTTTGCCGAGACAGTCTCAGTTCCCAGAGGTTTTCTTCCTGGTTGATGAATTCCTCCGCTTTGTCCATGAACTCTTGGAGGTTGTCTGGTTGTTTTTTTGCTAATTCCTTCATCAGCGCCCCATCAGGATGAATTCCCCGAAACAGAGCCGCAAACGCCATTTCATCAGTGAAGGTACCGACAAACAGCTTCTCTTGGTTAAATCGCATGATGTAGTCCTTCAGTGACTCATCTTTGCCCGAGGACTTCTTACGCTTTCGTCCAGCAAAGAATTGAGATAAGAATTTTCTTCCTAAGTCTGCAAAACTTCCTATCGAGCCTGGAGGTAATTTTCTGAACCAGTCCCGGGCGCTTCCCCCCAAGGTTAAGGAGAAAGCTCAGCAAGCAACTTCGTCGGAGGTCCCATGCAAAGCCAGGTGGGCTTGGTAGTGATCCAAGTGTTCAATTGGATCTTCACGACCGGTGAAAAGGGGTATATTGGGCACCTTGAATTTGTTTGGAAGGGGTACGGTGGCTATATTATCAGTGAAGAGTGAAGCCAAGCCCTGCCACAAGCTGTCTACTACTGAAGTCTTCCCTTTATCTTCGTTGAATTTCTCAATAGTTTCTTGCTTTATGAGATCGCACTTCCTTTCCAATGCCGCCACCATCTCCCTAAGTTCTTTCACCTCCGATTTGCTCCGCTGATGTCTAGCTTCCCGGTTGGCTTTCCTCTGCTCTGATGTTACTCCTTGATTATTTTGGCTACTTTGCACCTCCCCTTCCTCAAGTTGCAATCGCAGTGCAGCATTGGTTTGATGAAGGGCCTCCATATCCTTTAGCAACTTTTCAATAACAGCTTGATCTATCTTACCGAGAGCTCCCCCAGGGCCAGTAGCTCCCTCAGGGTGGGGTTCTTCTTCTGTGGCTGTCGGCGTGTTTACCATATCAGATTTTGTTATATCGAAAGGAAAAAAGAAATTTTTCGCTTCCTACAGATGCGCCAAACTGTTGAAACAGTTTCCGGTATGAGGGCACATCCGACAATGGATACTGCAAAAAGAGAGTAAGGTCAAAGGGACCTGGAGGGTGCACCCACCAAGCCCACTCCGATGCTTAAGTCAGTGTTTTGGAATTTATATCTGAGGAAACATATATCGATGCCTTTTCTTTTTTTACGTACCTTTTACTTGGTATTGCGGGTCCGTTTATAGATAGGTAGTTGTCATTTGCTGGGACTCCTTTCGACTTCAACTCAGATGAGGTTTCTTTGGATATCTGTATTCATAATCGACATATATCTATTCTAATAGATAACCACCCCGTGCAGATGTATATCATATATTCGTCTTATCTTTAATATCCTCTTATCATGATATTGTGGGCTTATCTTCTTCTGGATAAGAGATCACTTGCCATTTTACTAGATAACTTCGAGCCCGGAATATCCTGCCTGCTACTTTCTTCTTGGGATACCATGAGACCTGATGTTCATGTTTCAGGCTTTAATCACTTACCGGGCTGTCCATCAACCCACTGACCTCAACGCTCGGCCCTCAGCTCTAGGCCCAATCCCTTGAATTATGGGATTTGTATCCGAGACAGGATATTATGTAACATCTTTCATGCAAGCAATACGGCCATAGATGTTTTTACTTATACCTTTGGTAACGGGATATTAACTTTTCTGATTATAAATGACTTCAATTTACTTATTGGTAGTGTGTTTGATTTTCCTATTTCAGTCTTTCAAAAGTCTTGAACCTTACATTTACGCATCTTTAATATGATTTAATATTCGTTTTATTTTTTCTTTTCTTGCAGAATTAAAAATGTTGTTAATTATGTCTTATATAGAAAAGATGAGACTAAACTATTCAAATACCAAGCTCTTTCTTGTCCCTGCTTTTGTGCTCCTATGATCTTTTTGCTGTACCATAGGATATTCCAATGTCCTAACTACATATATGTATTGAAATTATAAAGATGCGTGTATAGAAAATTTAAACCTCTTATTTTTTATACAGACATACGTTAATGATGCTTCTTTTTGCCATTTTCTATGTACGTAGTTTCAGAACTTATATTAATGTAAGTGTTGCGTTTAGATATTTGTTGATTAAATACTTGTACGATGTAATATGATGTAAGAGTGTTCGTTGTTCTCTATTACGTGACTACCCAAGCCAAAATCAATGGCAATTATATAAATAAAATTCATAATTTATTTATAAAAATAAAAAAATTGAACAAAGTCGTCGGTGACGACTATAGGTCGTTGCTGATATTCATTATCAGCGACGACACACTACTCCGTCAATAAAGGTTATCATCGTAGCTGAAAAACTTTCTTGATAGAACAACTAACATTTAGACTTTAACGATGACTTTTTGTCATCTCTAAAAGCCAAATTTGTTGTAATGTAAAAAGATAAACAAAGTAAGTACTTATATAATACCAGGAAAGCCAGATAAGATAAGTACTTCTATATTACAAGCAAAGCATGGTTTCTAGCTTGCCGCAGAAAGTATATATATATATATGTTGAGTAGAAGACTACTCATATTACTTCTATAATAAAAGAGGAGTACTATGTTTAGTCGTTTATACAAAGCATACAAGAGAGAGCTACTTTTGCAGCCCACCGATGCCGCAGTTTCCGCCTTGTGTGTTGAAGCGTTCCTTGATCACTATCCCACCAAATCTCTTGGCTGCCTCCTCGTGATTCATTACTGGCTCTTGGTTTGGTCGGCACACCTTATGAACAAATATCTGGGTGGCCGGCCTGGGAGGCAGGCCAGCGCCTGCGTCTATCATAGCAAAGACGTCTAACACATCCTTAACAAGGTCTTGCTGAGGTGCCATACTTGGAAAAACAGCAGAACAGATATACAAATTAATCAATTAGCTGTCTCGCTCAATTTCCTGATACAAATTAAGGTTACTGGCAAACCCCCCATTATATATATAGAACTTACAACAAGCCCCCTTAAGCTTCTCCCACCTTATGGGCCCAATAAAGAAGGTGAAACAGAATATGGACAAAAAGAGAGAATTGCATTACTTTCAGGAAAAAGTGGAAGCATACCTTCTTGGCATTTTTGCCAAATAATTTGGGTTCAGAAATGAGATATTTTCTTCTGATGAGCAACAAAGATTTGTGAAAAAGGAATAACTTTCAAGTTAATCCTCAACTAGAAAATGATAGCGAATGCAGCACCACCATTGTACAATGTTTCTGAATCCTAACATGCAGCTGGAATCACCCATGTGTGGCACCAAGGGGAGTGTCTTAGATTTTTTGTTTCTTTTTGCGTAGGGCATCATCAAACATAGGGATAAGGGTTATATTGCACGTTAATGTGTGGATAAGACAATGTTGATTTGGTCATATCTCCTACAAAGACACGTGCGCGCCCAANTATGAGAGAAATGGAGAATTGGATGGGTGCGGTAATTTGTCTGAGGATCAATAGAAATTCATTAAGCTTTTAGAGAGATAAATGTTTGTTTTCATTCTCTTACTCTTTTGTCAATCTCAGTACAAGAAATTATGTGCAAATCTTGTAAGAAATTATATATTTGCCCCTGATGACACACACCATGTGTCTGACTTATTCCAACTGCAGTGATCATGGGGATCAACTGCCTGATCTTTCTCCTTGATGAGAGGAGAAAGATCAGCTAATAACTGATGAGAGGGGTCCCTGATCTACCTATAAATACAGCCTGTATACTCTATCTACTACTACTGGTAGGCATAGATCAGAAGATTTCTCTCAGAAAATTTTATTTTGGAATTGTTTGAAGCTGTTCATCTACTGTGTTGGGAATCTTTCTAAGCTTGAGCAAAGATGGCCGGAGGTATTTATAATCAAAGTTTCCGCTGCTATATAAATTTAGCATTTGATTTTATAAAGTATCTAACATGTGGTATCAGAGCCAACCTTTGTGCTA
>FXXK01002243.1:24098-36661 GCA_900184695.1 Betula pendula
AGAAGAGATAGCGCAGTACTTTTGTTTGCTTTTGAGCGGTGGTTCCCATGGATCTTCAGAACGGACATAGCTGGGTCTTTTTTCACTTCAGAAGACTTCCAATCACAGTGTATTAGGGGGGTGAAGTTGTATTCATCTGAAATTTTTTATGGAACGGAGGACTAGCCACCATTTGTATTTTCTGGTTCTCTCTTTCTTTTCTCTCAGCCATCCTTGTTGACCGGGACGCATTGTTGCGAGACAGTCTCAGTTCCCAGAGGTTTTCTTCCTGGTTGATGAATTCCTCCCCCACTTTTGTCCATGAACTCGTGAGGTTGTCTGGTTTGTTTTTTTGCTAATTCCTTCATTCAGCACCCCATCAGGATGAATTCCCTGAAACAGAGCCGCAAACGCCATTTCATCAGTGAAGGTACCACAGACAGACGCTTCTCTTGTTAAATCGCGATGATGTAGTCCGTTCAGTGACTCATCTGTTGCCCGAGGACTTTTCTATGCTTTTCGTCCAGCAAGAATTGAGATAAGAATTTTCTTCTAAGTCTGCAAACTTCCTATCGAGCTTGGGTAATTTTCTGAACAGTCCCGGCGCTCCCCCAAGGTTAAGGAGAAAGCTCAGCAAGCAACCTTCGTCGGAGTCCCATGCAAAGCCAGGTGGGCTTGTAGTGATCCAAGTGTTCATTGGCATCTTCACGGACGAGTGAAAGGGGTAGATTGGCACCTTGATTTGTTTGGAAGGTAGCTATGGCTACTATTTTAGTGAGGGAAGCCAGCCCTGCCACAAAGCTGTATAAACTGATAGTCTTCCCTTTTCATTCGTTGATTTCTCAAAGAGTTCTGCTTTATGAGATCGCACTTCCTTTCCAATGCGCCACCAATCTCCCTAAGTCTTCACCATCCGATTTCTCTTCTCTGATTCTGCTTCGGTGGTTTCTTCTGCTCTGATGTTACTTCTTGATTATTTTGTCTACTTTGCACCTCCCCCTCCTAATTGCAATCGCCGTGCAGATTGGTGTGATGAAGGCTCATATCCTTCAGCAACTTTTCAATAACAGCTTGACTATCTTACCAGAGAGATTCCCCAGGGCCAGAGTCCTCAGGTGGGGTTCTCTCTCTGTGCTTGTCGGCTGTTTACCATATCAGATTTTGTTATAATCGAAAGGAAAAAAGAAATTTCGCTTCCTACAGTGCGCCAAACGTTTGAACAGTTTCCGGTTTGAGGGAATCGACAAATGGATACTGGCAAAAGAGAGTAAGTCAAAAGGGACTGGAGGGTGCACCCCCCAAGCCACTCCGATGCTTAAGTCAGTGTTTTGGAATTTATATCTGAGGAAACATATATCGATGCTTTTCTTTTTTTACGTACCTTTTACTTGGTATTGTGGGTCATTTATTGATAGTAGTATGTCATTTTGCTGGACTTCTTCGACTTCAACTTAGTGGGGTTTCTTATGGATATTGTATTCAAATATCGAATATTATCTATTCTAAAGATAACCACCCCGTCAGATTGTATATCATAATTCGTCTTATCTTTAATTCCTCTTATCCATGATATTGGGCTTATCTCTTCCTGGATAACAGAATCACTTGCCATTTTTACTGAGATAACTTCGAGCCGGAATATTCCTACTGCTACTTTCTTCTTGGCGATACCATGAGACCTGATGTTCATTGTTTCAGGCTTTAATCATTACCGGGCTGTCCATCAACCCAATGACCTCAACGCCGGCCCTAGCTCTAGGCCCACATCCTTGAATTCATGGGATTGTATCGAGACAGGATATTATGTAAGACTCTTTCATGTGCAAGCAAAATACGCATAGATGTTTTTACTTAACTTTGGTACGGGATATAACTTTTCTGATTATAAATACTTCATTTACTTTATTGGTAGTGGTTTTGATGTTTACCTATCTTTGTACTTTCAAATCCTTGACCTTCACATTTACGCGATCTTTAAAGATTTAATTTCGTTTTATTTTTTCTTTCTTGCAAATTAAAATATTGTTAATTATGTCTTATATAAAAAGGATGAGACTGAACTATTCAAATACCACGCTCTTTCTTGTCCCTGCTTTTGTGTCCTATATACATTCTGCTGTACCTAGGATTATTCCCAATGTCCTAACTACATATATGTATTGAAATTATAAAGAATGCGTTGTAAGAAAATTTAAACTCTTATTTTATACAGACATACGTTTATGATGCATCTTTTGCATTTTCTATGTACGTAGTTTCGAACTTATATTAATGTAAGTGTTGCGTTTAGATTCTTTGTTGACTTGATAACGTTGTACGAGTAATACTGATGTAAGAGTGTTGTTGTTCTCTATTATGTGACTACCATAGCCAAAAATCAATGGCAAGGTTATAAAATAAAATTCATAATTTATTTATAAAAAAAAATTTGAATCGTCGTCGGTGACGACTATAGGCTCGTTCTGATCATTCATTATCAGCTACACACACATACTCCGTCAATTAAAGGTTCACATCGTAGGCTGAAAAACTTCTTGCTAGAACAACTTAACATTAGACTTTAACGATGACTTTGTGTCATCTCTAAAAGCCAAATTTGTTGTAATGTAAAAAGATAAACAAAGATAATGTACTTATAATATACCAAGGAAAGCCAGAAAAGAAAGTAACTTTATATACAAAGCAAAGGCATGGTTTTCTAGCTGCCGCGAAAGCATATATATATACTATATATATATATAGCGAGTAGAAGATACTCATATACTTCTATAATAAAGATGATACTATGTTTAGTCGGTTATACAAAGCATACAAGAGAGAGCACTTTTGCAGCCCACCCGAATCAGCAGTTTCCGCCTTGTGTGTTGAAGCGTTCCTTGATCCTAGCCCCCAAATCTCTTTGCTGCCTCATCGGTGATTTCATACTGGCTCTTGGTTTGGTCGGAACCTTATGAAACAATATCTGGGTGGCTGCTGGGAGGCAGGGCCCGCCTTGCGTTCTAACATAGCAAGACGTCTAACAATTCCTTAACAAGGTTCTTGCTGAGGTGCCCATTACTGGAAAAAACAGCCAGAACAGATGTACAAAATTAATCAATTAGCTGTCTCGCTTTCAATTATCCTGATATACCAAATTAAGGTTACTGGCAAAGCCCCCTTATATTATATATGAACTTACAACAAGCCCCCTAAGCTTCTCCCACCTTAATGGGCCAATAAAGAAGTGAAACAGAATATGGACAAAAGAGAGAATTCATTACTTCAGGAACCAAGGGAGCATAAACTCTTGGCGTTTTTGCCAAATAATTTGGGTTCAGAATTAGATATTTTCTTCTGATGATGCACAAAGAATTGTGAAAAGAAGTACTTTCAAATTAATCCTCATACAGAAAATGATTAGGAATGCAGCACCACCATTGGTACAATGTTTCTGATCCTAACATGCGCTTAGGAATCACCCACGTGTGCAGCCAAGGGGAGTGTCTTAGATTTTTTGGTTCTTTTTGCGTAAGGTATCATCACACACAGGGGATAAGGGTTATATTGCACGTAATGTGTGGATAAAGACAAGTGTTGATTTGGTCACATCTCCTACAAAGGCACCGTGCGCGCCAATATGAGAGAAATGGAGAATTGGATGGTGCGGATAGATTTGTATGAGATCAATAGAAATTCATTAAGCTTTTAGAGATATAAATGTTTGTTTTCATCTTTTATCTTTTTCAATCTCAGTACAAGAAATTATGTGCAAATTTTTAAGAATTATAATATTTGCCCCTGATGACACACACATGTGTCTGACTTATTCCAATGCAGTGATCATGGGGATCAACTGCCTGATCTTTCTCCTTGATGAGAGGAGAAAGATCAGCTAATAACTGATGAGAGGGTCCCCTGATCTACCTATAATACAGCCTGTATACCTATCTACTACTACTGGTAGGCATAGATCAGAAATTTCTCTCAGAAAATTTTATTTTGGAATTTTTGAAGTGTGTCATTCTACCTGTGTGTTTGAGAAATACTTTCTAAACATTGAGCAGAGATGGCAGGAGGTAATTTAATCAAATTTCCGCATTGCTTATATAGATATACAGATCTTATTAGCTAGAATTTTACATAAGTATACGCTAAACAGGCGTTGTGGTATCAGAGCCACCTTTGTGCTATTTTGCCCGATTTTACGTTATTACTGATTCTCGTTTTACTGGTAATTTCCTCTATTTCTGATTCTGTTTTATCTCGGGTACCTTAGGAAAACGGCGACCCACTCGGGTTGCCGTGACAGACTGGGGGCGGCTTCCGGCCGCCGGCATAAGGATCCGTAACGCGATCGCGGCCCTAGTGGCCGGCTGCATAAGGATGGCAGTTTTGGGGTTTTAACGGTTCATCGGGTTGGGCATTCCGGGAGGTTTTCAACCCCTAGGACCCGGGTCAAGTTTTTTGGGCTTGTTGGGTATTGGGTTTCTTTTAGAACCCGATGCCCAATTCAAGATTTTGTTTAAAAAAAAAAAAGTGGGTATTAAGTGGGCTGGACCGATTTGGTCCAGCCCATACAGAACCAACCCAATCAAATGGGTTGACACGCCCGTACAAGTAGCCCATCTGATTTAAAAAAAAAAAAGGTTTTGTGGTTTCGAACTTGGGTCCTCCAAGTTTCATAAAGGCAATCGAAAACCACTGATGCCATGGTCTTTTTGTGCTTATTTGATTAGTATTTATTCCTTTTTATTTTTATGCTGTAAGGTATTTATTTTCCATTAATTACTTAGGAATTATCTTGTTGATTGTTTAATTTAATATAAATTAATTCGTGCCTGACTTAAGAATAATCAATTTAAACACACAAATGTTAGTAATTTATAGTACTTCCAAATATTCAATGCCTAGGAAGTTCTGTCTAGGAAAGTTTTGGTATTTAGTGTGTTCCTTGGGCGCACCTCACTTTCTTGGAACTTACCTGGTTGTACTTTGGACAAAATACTGTGTTCATTCACAGTTATATTGGTTTGTTTATATCCTGGGACCTTGTTTAGCATCGATACAGTTGTTTAGATGTTATGAGTAGTAATTATTATTAATAATTTTAGGAACAGCCACAGCGTCCAATGTTTATTATAGCAAATGATAATTGCATCAAGAATTATTATACGTGAACTTCATAAGGAAATTAACACGTAGTTGTAATTAATTCATACAATTTACTTGTAAATCCTCACAGGGACTTTATTTTATGACTGTTAATTAGATTAAGAAGAAATTTAATATTAAAAATAAATTTCTTCTTGAGGCCCACAGGTAGGAAAGATTTATTTCTTATGTTTAAATTTATTAGACTTATTAAAAGAGGGTAAAATTTTGGATGCATGATGTAACCTTTGCCCACAGGTAGGTTGAAATTTATTATTAAATTGACATTGTTAATTTAAATAAATGTATTTCATAGCAATAATGTAATTTATTTTCCTTGATAATTGCAGTTATTTCCTTTCCGCTTTGATTGAAACAGTTTCCGATGCTAAATGGTAACAATTTTTCTGAATGAAAAGAAAATTTGCTTTTTACATTAGGGTGCATGGGAACTTGACTTGTCACTCCGTGTGGACGACCACCCGCCCTCCACGACTCCAGTACGACACTAGAGGATTGCCTAAACATGAACGGTGCGGAGCGATCTAATCGCTTAAGTCTCATGTTTATGAAATCTCACGTTATTTAAAGGCATTCGGGGTTCAATCCCGAATGCACAAAGGTTAGGACTTAATTAAAGCTGTTAAAGCTAATTTGTCAGCTTCTTGATAAAGCCCTAGCTTAGCCAGCACCTTAATGAAAAGGCTGTCAAGCAAAACCTTTGACTTTTCCAGAAGTGTGCGAGAGCACATCATGGAAATGAGGGACATGTCTGCTCAACTGAAGTCCCTAGAGTTAGATATTTCTGAGTCATTCTTAGTGCATTTCATACTTAACTCTCTCCCATCTGAATATAATCCTTTCAAAATTTCTTACAACACACATAAGGACAAATGGTCAGTAAATGAACTTCTGACCATGTGTGTTCAAGAAGAGGAGAGGTTAAAGCATGAGAAGCCTCTAAGTGTTCATATGGCTACTCATGATAAGGGAAATGCCAAGAGAGGCAATTATGCCCACAAACCCAAGAAAGATAACAAGTTGTCAATAAAGAAAAATGACAAGAAGGATGCTTGTTTCTTTTGCAAGAAGAGTGGGCATATGAAGAAAGATTGCCAGAAGTACAAAAGATGGCTCGAAAAGAAAGGTAATATCATATCTCTAGTTTGTCATGAATCTTTTTTTGTTGAGGCTCCTAGTAATACATGGTGGATTGATTCTGGTTCTACAATCCATATTGTCAATACAATGCAGGGTTTTCTCAACACAAGGAAACCAGCAAGCCATGAACAACGTGTTTACTCCGGCAATAAATTGTTTTCTCAAGTTGAGGCGGTTGGGACATTTAGGTTAATTTTGAAATCCGGATATGTTTTGGATCTGGATAATGTATTTTTTATTCCCCATTTTTCAAGAAACTTAATTTCTGTTTCAAAATTGGATATTATTGGTTATGGATTTTTGTTTATTAATTCAACCTTTAGTATTTTTAAAGGTGAAAATTTTATTGGTGGTGGAAATAAAAGTTGATGGGTTATTCAAATTGACTCTAGATCCCAACTTTGAAAACAATTATTTGTCATTCCTACAAATGTTGGCATAAAGAGGAGTCTTATGAATGAGGACTCCATTTGGTTATAGCACAGGAGATTGGGACATATCTCCATAGAGAGAATCAAAAGGTTAGAAATGATGGAGTTTTAAAAACTCTTGACTTTACTAATTTTGGTACTTGTGTGGATTGACTAAAGGGAAAGCAACCAACAAGACCACTAAAGGTGCCAAACGGAGTTCTGACATTCTTGGATCATACATACTGATATCTGTGGACCTTTTCCTACAATGCAGGGTTTTCTCAACACAAAAACCAGCAAGCCATGAAACAACGTGTTTACTCCGGCAATAAATTTGTTTTCTCAAGTTGAGGCGGTTGGGACATTTAGGTTAATTTTGAAATCGGATATGTTTTGGATCTGGATAATGTATTTTTTATTCCCATTTTTCAAGAACCTTAATTTCTGTTTTCCAAATTGGATATTATTGGTTATGGATTTTTGTTTATAAATTCAACACTTTAGTATTTTTAAAGGTGAAAATTTTATTGGTGGTGGAATAAAAGTTGATGGTTTATTCAAAATTGATCTAGATCCCAACTTTGAAAACAATTATTTGTCATTACATACAAATGTTGGCATAAAGATGAGTCTTATGAATGAGGACTCCATTTGGTTATGGCACAGGAGATTAGGACATATCTCCATAGAGAGAATCAAAAGGTTAGTAAATGATGGAGTTTTAAAAACTCTTGACTTTACTAATTTTGTTACTTGTGTGGATTGCATAAAGGGAAAGCAAACCAACAAGACCACTAAAGGTGCCAAACAGAGTTCTGACATTCTTGAGATCATACATACTGATATCTGTGGACCTTTTCCTACTCCCTGCCTAAATGGTCAAAGATATTTTATATCTTTTATTGATGACCATACACGGTTTATGTTTCTCTATCTTCTAAATGATAAGGCTGAGGCATTAAATGCTTTCAAGACCTATAAGGTAGAAGTAGAGAAACAAAAGGAAAAGAAAATCGTAAGATCTGATAGAGGCGGAGAGTACTATGGTAGGTACACAGAAAAGGGACAAATGATAGGTCCATTTGCGAAATTCCTTGAAGAGGAAGGCATTGTTACTCAATACACAATGCCTGACACACCACAACAAAATGGTGTGACAGAAAGAAGGAATCGCACACTAATGGACATGGTAAGGAGCATGATTAGTAATTCTCAGTTGCCTTTATCTTTATGGAGTGAAGCCTTAAAAACTGCTGTGTATGTATTAAACCGGGTCCCATCCAAAGTTGTTCCTAAGACACCTTTTGAACTGTGGAATGGATGGAAACCAAGTTTAAATCACTTACACATATGGGGTTGTCCTGCTGAAGTGAGGATTTATAATCCAAACATGAAGAAATTAGACCCAAGGACAACCAGCGGTTATTTGATTGGCTATGCAGTAAACTCCAAGGGATTTAGGTTTTACTGTCCTTCTCATAGTTCTAGAATTGTTGAGTCTATAAATGCAAAATTTCTAGAGGATTCTGAACCTAGTGGAGGTGCTCATCCTCAAATGATTGAATTTGAGGAAGCACAAGAGTTGACTGAAGCTCCTTTACCTCAAGGACGCTTGATTGTGCTTAAGGAAAATCAAACTGATTACCTTGAACCACAATCAATTACAGCACAGTCAACTTATGAGGAACAAGTTCAGATTGAACCTACTCAGACTCTGCCAAATGCGGAGGAAGTAGAATTAAGAAGATCCTCTAGAATAATAAGACCTGCAATCCCTAGTGATTATGTTGTATACCTCCAAGAGTCCAATTTTGACATTGGGCCTAAAGATGATCCAAAAACGTTTTCACGAGCCATGAGTGGAGATCACTCCACATTATGGTTTAATGCCATGAAAGAAGAGATGGAATCCATGGCTAAAAATCAAGTCTGGGATCTCGTTGACTTACCAAAGGGAGCTGTAGCCGTAGGCTGCAAATGGGTTTACAAAACCAAAATAGATGCTTCCGGTAATGTTGAACGATATAAAGCTAGACTTGTGGCCAAGGTTTTCACTCAAAAGGAAGGCATTGATTATCATGAAACCTTCTCTCCAGTATCTAAGAAGGATTCATTTAGGATAATCATGGCATTAGTAGCTCATCTTGATCTAGAGCTACATCAAATGGATGTGAAAACAGCCTTTCTAAATGGGGATCTTGAAGAGGAGGTTTACATGAAACAACCTGAAGGTTTTGATGATAACAGTCAGAAAGCTTGCAAATAAGGAAATCTATTTACGGACTAAAACAAGCCTCCCGTCAATGGTATATCAAATTTCACAAGGTCATTACCTCATATGGTTTATTGGGAACCTTGTTGATCAATGTATATACCTTAAGGTCAGTGGGAGTAAAATTATTTTTCTAGTCCTATATGTAGATGATATTTTGCTTGCAAGTAATGATTTAGGTTTGCTACACGAGACCAAAGGGTTCCCTCTCTCAAAACTTTGAAATGAAGGATTTGGGTGAAGCTTCTTATGTCATTGGCATAGAGATTCACAGAGACGGACAAAACAAAGAATATTGAAACTGTCTCAGAAGGCCTACATTGAAAAGGTTTTAGAGAGATTCAGACTGAAGAATGTAACGGTTCTGTAGCACCTATCATTAAAGGGGAAGATTCAGTAATGATCAGTGTCCCCGAAATGCATTGGAAAAGGAACAAATGAAAGATATCCCATATTCATCTGCAGTAGGCAGCCTATGTATGCACAGGTCTGCACTAGACCTGACATTCAATGGCAGTTGGAATGCTGGTCGATATCAAAGCAACCAGGTTGAACATTGGAAGCTGCAAAGAAAGTCATGCGGTATTTGCAAGGAACCAAGGATTACAGTTTGACATACAGACACACTGACCATTTGGAGGTGGTTCGGATATTCAGATTCAGATTTTGCGGGATGTGTAGATAGCAGAAAGTCTACTTCAGGATATATCTTTCTTCTTGCTGGAGGGGCTATATCTTGGAGAAGCAGCAAGCAAACTATAGTTGCTACATCTACAATGGAGGCAGAATTTATTGCGTGCTATGAAGCCACTACACAGGCACTTTGGTTGAAAAATTTTGTTGGTAGTCTCAAAATTGTCGATTCTATAGAGAGACCAATCAAGATCTTCTGCGATAATCGTGCTGCCATATTCTTCTCCAAGAATAATAAAAGTGGAAGCAGAAGTAAACATATTGACATCAAGTACCTTCGTGTAAGAGATAATATCAAAAGGCATGAAGTGTTTATTGAACATATAAGTACTGAATTGATGATTGCGGATCCCATGACTAAAGGTTTACCGGTAAAGCTATTTAAAAGTCATGTGGAACATATGGGATTGATTGATTCATTTTGTACTTAGTCTTAATTTTTGTATATAGACATCAAGTTATTGTAATAAAGTTTTGTGCACATTTATTACTTTATCCATGAGGATAAAAATAAAGTTTGGACCCGAATAACTTATGGGAAGTTTATTCATAAAGTTTTTGATTGCCCATATGGTACTTATTTAGGGGATATTATATATGTAATACATGGAATGGACGGCTTATTATATAATGGTCTTACCGCCATGATTCATGTGTAGTATTCCTTGTGTGAGTGGGAGGATTCCATGATTGGTTGAAATAAATAAAGCAATGGCCATATTAAAGAACAGAACATAATAAGGAGTTTATGTGTCATCAGGGCCAAGTGGGAGAATGTAAGAAATTACATATTTGCCCCTGATGACACACACCATGTCTCTGACTTATTCCAACTGCAGTGATCATGGGGATCAACTGCCTGATCTTTCTCCTTGATGGGAGGAGAAAGATCAGCTAATAACTGATGAGAGGGGTCCCTGATCTACCTATAAATACAGCCTGTGTACTCCATCTACTGCTACTGGTAGGCATAGATCAGAAGATTTCTCTCAGAAAATTTTATTTTGGAATTGCTTGAAGCTGTTCATCTACTGTGTTGGGAATCTTTCTAAGCTTGAGCAAAGATGGCCGGAGGTATTTATAATCAAAGTTTCCGTTGCTATATAAATTTAGCATTTGATTTTATAAAGTATCTAACAAATCTATGCCATTGAATCTGTGGGACTCACATGAGTCTCATAGATTCAATGGTAAATTTGAAAAAAGAGATGGATACGAGATGTACATATAGAAGAATGACACTAAACACATCTCTTTTATAGAACATTTAGGTCTGTTTGGAAAACTTTTTAGAACAGTTTTCAATTCTCAAACGCTCAAAACTCTTCTCAAGTATCAGTTATTTAAACAGATCTTTAGATGTAGCCCTAACACACTTTTCAAAACAAACCACAAAGCTCTTTTCAATGCTCAAAACTTTTCTCAAATATCAGTTATCCAGATAGATTTTTAAACGGAAGGCCATGACAATCTCAAACGGGTTTTTTTCACGCTTTAGCATACGTAACACTTCTGATGTCATATACTTCTGATACTAAGCTTAATTAAGAAGCAAAAATAAGAAACCAAAAGAGAAGAGGTGGCAGGATAAAAGATGTTTATTGCGCTGATCCAAGGCAAAATGGAAGCATATATAATATATTGACCCCAATTATCGAGTTTCAGAATATGAATAAAGGTTGTTTGAAGGCGTAGCCCATGCACATGGGTATCATGTCTTTTCTGTATTCCTCCGTTAATTTGCTTTCTAAGCTAGTGGGGTTAGCAAGTTAATGCGTCTGCTAATAATGTACTCATCATCTATCCGACCAATTTCTAGAAAGTTTAAGTTAATCCTTTTACTCTTAAATGATATTATATAAACATCGTAAACTGTTGTGCACAAAATCGTATTTAGAACATGATTTTTGTGCATGTGCATGGTTCTTTTATTCCCTTTTCTTTCTTTAGTTACTTTTCATTTTCCTTCTCAAACTTAAATTTGTCTCAAATCTCAAATCTTTTGTATAAGGTAAAAAGATCATGGGAGTCACACCAAGTGGTCAGAGGTGGTTTGGACACTCTCTTAATTTGACCAAATTTAAAGATGATTAAATCACTCCCATATCATTTGGTCGTGGTTTAGCCAAAAAAAAATTTCGGGGGTGGCCTAACCACCCCCATGGCCTTGGAGGTGGCTCAGTCATCCCTTGTTTTAGAGGTTTTTTATTTTTATTATTATTATTATTTTGTTTTCAGCTTTTTTAGTTTTTTTTTTTTAATTTATAAAGGTATTTTTGTCTTATTGAAAATTTATTAAATTCATTTTTGTCTCTTTGTTGACCTTGGGAGATATTAACAATATTTGGTAGTTTGTGTGGAGACATTCTCTTTTAAGCTCAAACCCAAGCTAGCCTCCCCTCCCCCCAAAACAAAAATCCAAAAAAAAAATCTATATGGTGGTTCAACCCTCCTAAAAAGATGGAATTATGGGATGTCGGACTACTAACTTATGATGTATCTAAGGGTTGTATAAGCGGTTACGGTTTGTGGTTATTGCCTATAATCGCAATCACTTTAGGCAGTTGTTTAATTTTTACAACCGTAACCGTTTGTCGATTATTTTATAACTGTCGGTTAGTAATTATTTGATGCACAAACCACGCAGTTATAACTGCTTTTTATATATGGTCATCTGGGCCTATAGTGTTTTGGGCCTTCCTTTGAAAGACCAATCAATAAGCTCTCTCTAACTCCCACATATACAACTTAACGTAAATTAACATATATATATATTAAAAAAAGAAAAGAAAAGAGCTAAAACAAAACAAACTTGATAACTAAAGTCTAAGGTCTAACAAAATTACAAATATAAAACATTCAAATTGAAATCAAAGCATACAACCACTATCACCAAAAATCATGTGTAGAATAAA
>FXXK01002243.1:36789-58440 GCA_900184695.1 Betula pendula
TTACAAATTACAACCACAGTTACATAAAATTACAAATAAATGAAATCAACAATTCATATGTTAATGGCAATGGATTTACGGCACACCATGAAGCCAAATCAGTACCTACAAGTACAAATCAAGTAAATATTAAAAAAATATTGGAGAGAGACGTTTCCTGGTGTTCCGCCAGTGTTCCCTCTGACGATCTCACCATTCCGATCATTCTCGTTCTTTGCCTACAGTAGCCACTCGCACCAACTAATCTGATGAGGTACATCACAGTTTGAAGCATCTTTTTGGTTTTGTGGGTGTGTGAACAAACTCACAACGTTGAAGGCATGACCAAAAAAAAAAAATCATGGTAGGAAGTTTGTTACTTTGTACTTTGTACTTTGTAGTGATTATGTTGCAATAAAAAAACAAAGGGGGCTTGGTTTGTGTGGAGAGGAAGATGGAAGGCGTGAAAATTAAAATAAATAAATAAATAAGAAGAAGAAGTTTCATGACTGACCAAATGGGCTCATCCCTTTTGGTTTCAGGCCCAAGTCGGACCTCTATTGGAATTTGGCTTGTAGTTAATTCTTTTGGATTTTGGGGCACATATTCGGCCCTATTTTGTTGTAATATGCGGTTCAATTCATTAGCGAATCTTGGCACAATGTGCTTTAGTTCTTCACAGGATTTGACTGCTAATTTCTATTGTCCGACTGTCATTGTCAATTGATTCTTTTAACAGATTATCTCTGTTCTTCGGCTATGGCACAATGTGATTTGGCCCTTCATAGAATTTGACGTCTAGTTTCCATTCTCCGACCATCATTGTCAGTTGCGGCTTAGCCCCTCATGGCATCGCTTTGATCCAACCATCAACTTTGGCTACCTTTAAATTCGTTTTTTATTTTCAAACTCAAGTTTCCACAATCTTCCACATTGAGTTTGAAGGGGAGATATTAGAATATATGAAAAATATATTATATTTTCCGTATATTCCATATTTGATTGATATTGTAATATTCTCTATTTACGGGTTGATTGTAATCAAATCTCTCTCATACTTGTATGTTCTCTATACCTTATAAATAGAGACTTTTATATATGTTGTAGACAAATATGAATGAACACAGTATATCCCTAAAGGTCTTTCAGAGTGGTAGATGTAGATGTCTAACATCGAACCACCCGTAATTATTTGTGTCTTTTTTTCTCTTTTACTCTCGTTGTTATTCTGTATTTTATTATTATGCATATATTTTAACATATACAATGAAAATTGGAGATTAAATCCCATGTAAAGAAAACTGTGGCTTTAACAAACATCATAAATAGCATAAGCAAACAGGTCAAATGAGCAATGAAGACCAGACGGTTCAAGGAAAAAAAAAAATTCAAACCATTGATCAAATCAGAGTCAGTTCAAAACACTAACCGCACAAACCTTAAATAAACTCCTAATCCACCCTCACCCTTAGTAGGCCAAAGGGAGACAAAAATATCCACCCATCCACGTCTGTTGGTAGTCATGGTGCACATCCATCCACATCCACCCTGAATGGGACACATGGGGGACCCGCTCCACTGATAGGCGCAACCACTGCAGTTAGGGCCTGGGTTAGTGTAGACTTTGGTACGTTTAGCATATATATGGCGGTCTACGATTGTGGTAATGTTGCAAGAATATTCTACTTATATTCTACAATTTTACTCATGTCTAACATTCATTGTTTTAAAATACAAATAGGGAGGGGGTCTCTTTCAATTCAATTTTGGAGTAGAAATATTCAGTCTGTTTGCTTAATTCTTAGGGGTGACTGTGGTCTTTCTCTTCCCTAATCATTATTTCTTTTTTCCGAGTTCCATTTTCACTTTCAAATTTTAATTTCTGCTGCTATCATATACCGTCAAAACAATCTAACCGGCAACACATACTTTGGCCGCTTCAATAAGTGATCTTTTTGATATTTAGAGTCATATGCATGTATTGATTAAATGTTTGGATGGACTTTATGTTATGTTTTATTTCTGTGTATTAATGTATTTTAGACAATGATTATGTATATAATATATTAGTGTAATAAAAACATATATATTTTTATATTGTACTGAGTACATTTAATGAAAGTAGTTGAAGTTTTATACGATAGTAGTTGGAGTTTTGTTGGACTTATGTGACGTTATATTTGCTTTGATTATTTATCAGGTGCCAAAAAATTTGGGTATACTTTTTGATAAACAACGTTAATTTATATGTCAAAATTCTTGTTGTTTTTCTCGTAAACGACGAGAATTACACTAAACATTTTTATGTCTTTATTGTGAAAGGAAAATATTTAAACATCTATTAAAAATTCTTGGATCAACTAACATTTTTTAATTATTTTTTTAAAATCAAATGGCTACTAACAATCCTTGATCAACTAACATTTTTTTATTATTTTTTTAAATCAAATGGAGTCCATCTCTTCATTTGAAGAGATGAGCCCCACTTGATTTAAAAAAATAAAAAAATACTAATTAATCTCTTAAAAGGATTTCTAGTAAATATTTAGTACTCATTGTTAAATGACATAAAATTGACTATTGTTTATATTTAAACTGCATAAACTATTCCAACATTTAAATATAATCGACATAATAGTTTACGTCGTTTAGATCATTGATTTATGTCGTTTTAGGACGAAACGATGTCTATTAGTTATATTTCTCGTCTTTTCCCCTAAACAACAACAAATTTTGCTTCTCGACACTTGGTTTCACCACATATGAAAAATGGCAAGAGAAAAACTATGAGACCCATTTCTTGTCTTCTTCTTTTTTCTTTTTTCTTTTTTTCTTTTTTTCTCACTATAGGACTCAGATCGGCAATTGTATCTATGTTACTTAAATACCACAAGAAGAGTAATTTTTTTCTTTTCATATAAATTAAAGTGCTTAAAAAGGTAAAAAGACAAATTAAGAAAATACATCAAACAGCATAGGGATCCATCTTCACTAACCCACCACACATACAATTGGGGTGCCTGGTTGCTATAATAACGGCCCTCTTCACCCGTAGTACTTGGCTTCTCTGTTGCTACTTGGCATGTTGCTTTTGTTGACAACTTCTTTCATATGAGGAACCTCGCTCCCCTGATAAATATTGTTACCATGCGGATATCCCGATGGAGGAGCAGGCCTACCATACCTCTTGGGCCGGCCATAGTGTTTGTCTATTATAGCAAAGCCTTCCATCCCAATCTTGACAAGGTCTTTCTGGTGATATGCCATGCTCAAATGAATAGCACAACAGATCTTCAAATCAAGTATCTTTCTTTTGCTTTCCTACTACTACACAAGTTACAGGCCAAGCCCCAATATATAACATTGGAATCACAGAAAAGAGAAGAGGTGGCAGGATAAGATGTTTATTGTGCGCTGGTCCAAGGCAAAATATGGAAGCATATATTGACCACAATTATTGAGATTCAGAATATGAATAAAGGTTGTTTGAAGGCGTAGCCCATGCACATGGGTATCATGTCTTTTCTGCAATATTCCTCCTTTAATTTGCTTTCTAACCTAGTGGGGTTAGCAAGTTAACACGTCTGCTAGTATTGTTCTGATCTATCTAATTTCTAGAAAGTTTAAATCCCTGTACTCTAAATGATATTATATTAACATCGGAAAGTTTTGTGCACAAAATCGTATTTAGAACATCTTTTTAATTTGTGCATGTGGTTCTTTTTTCCTTTTTCTTTCTTTAGTTACTTTTCATTTTCCTTCTCAAACTTAAATTTGTCTCAAATCCCAATCTTTTGTAAAAGGCAAAAAAATCATAGGAGTCACACTAAATGAGTTATAGGAGTGGTTTGGCCAGTACCTTTAACCAAATTTAAGGGTAGTTGAATCATTTCAGGACCATTTGAGGTGGTTCGGCCACCCTCCATTTAATTAAATTTTTAATTTTAAAAGTTGTGTTAATTTTAAGATAGCATAAACAAAGATAAAAATCTTTTTTATAGCAGTACTTAATCATGGTACATCATAAATGTTAATGAAATAATGAGACAATTATAAAGAGTTAAGAAGCATCTCTAATTAAGCGCAGGTAAAACAAAAATAAAAAATAAAATAAAAAAAGAGAAAGAAAGAAATGAGTTTGGTCAAAACGGACAACGAAGAGGAGGCTAAAATTTGGACAGAAGCTGCTATCCTAAGTTTAATTCGAACCGAACTTAGGACGGCCGGCTTGAATCAGGGAACTTCTAGAAGCTGTTGTCCGAAGTTCAGTTCAAACAAAACATAAAACAGGCTAAATCAAATAATTCGAACCGGCCGGTGTCATTCACTAAGCTCTTAGCTCTTTGTTTCTCTTATCGCAAATAGATTTTTCACGCTTTAGCATACGTAACACTTCTGAGGTGATACTTCCTAGCTCATGCTTCTGATACTGATCAGCATAATTAAGAAGCAAAAATATTCGAGTCTATCTATAATCTATGGCTTGCCCGCTAGGGTAGGCAGTGTTTTGACGCGTTCAAGATGTACGTGGCAGGATAAGATGTTTATTCCGCTGGTCCAATGCAAAATGGAAGCATTTTGACCCCAATTATCGCTATTCAGAATATGAATAAAGGTTGTTTGAATTTTTTTTTTTTTGAAAGAATGGTTGTTTGAAGTTAAATATCTTTTTGGCCGCCCATAAAATATTTTGTGATTATTATTATTTAAGTTACAAAAAAGCAAAATAATAATAATAATGGGTTTTTAAAATCCAATCATTTTCCCAAGGAACCTACTTTTTTTTTTTCTAGAAATGAGTTCTTTTCATATGAGAATAACTATTCTAAAAAATAATATACAACAAAATAAAGAATAACTATTCTTTAAAAATAGTCACTTCATTCAAGAGTCTATTTCGCGTAACAAACGTCGGCTAATCTGCTTGTCATCTATTCAGGGACAACTCAATCCTTAGACAGATTAGGCGGCTGCCTAAGGCTCCCAATTTACTAAGGCCTAAAAAAAAAAATTAATGAAAACTTTTTTTTATTATAAAAATGAAAAATGAAAAATTAAGCCTTAATTATACTCAATATTCTCTAATTAAGACATCCAATTAATAAAGATTTATTTCATAAAAAAAAATATTTAAAGCCCTAATTATCGTCAATATTGTCTAATTAAGGCCCCAAATTATAGTAAAATGTAAATAAGTAATTAATAATAACTTTTGTCCACATGTAATTAACTAATAATTATGGTAATAAGTAATTATAGTAAATATTTTCGAATTAAGGCCCCAAATTAAAATTGATAAAATCATACCTAAGATCAACAATGTCACAAATTAAAAAGATTAAATGGATTAACCATATTATCAATTGAAAATGGAATCTTAGAAAAACTTGAATATAAATCCTTAAAAGTGAGAACAATAATTTTTAAATAAAAATATAATAATATAATATATATATATATATATAAGGCCTCATTTAAATTTCTTGCCTTAGGCTCCAAAATGTATCGAGCCGGCCCTGCATCTATTCAATTTCTAGAACAGCAATGATACATTTCACCCGATGTCTCTTTTGTGTTCATCCAAAACTAGTGTGGCTTTTAAAATCATAATTTGATTAAAATTCAATAGTGGTTTATCACAAATCCAATGATGATAATTCTCGTTGAGACCTCGCCGGGACACCGCTGGAAACTCGTTAGGACCCTGCGAACCCAGTCAGAAACTCATTGGGACACCGTCGAGACCCATCGTGACCCGCCATGACATCGTTGGGGCCCCAATGGACACCGTCGAAACCTTATCGTGACATAGCCATGACACCATCGGGACCCGTTGTGACCCCGCTGGGACCTGTTAGAACACCGCTTGGACCCCGCTAAGATTTCATCATGATACCACCAACACCTCGCCGAGACCTTGATGGGACACCGCCAAACTTACCGTGATACTATCGGGATCCAATCAGGACCCCGTTGGACCACCGCCGAGACCTCACGGTGACATCGCCAACACTCAGTCGGGACCCGCTAGACCATTGTCGGGATCTGATGGGACACCACCAAGACTTCGTCAAAACTCAAAATTTTAGGTTAATTTTTTAAAAATAAATAAATAATTAATTATATTATATTTTTCAGTTATAAAATGTTAATATGATTGAATAAAAATTAAAAATATTTGTGATTTTTCACACGCGGGAAATATTTTCTACAGAAACTGTTTGGTTGCTATTTTGAAAATAGGTTTTCTATTTTCAAAACAGCAAAATGCGTTTCTGTATTGTTGATGTGCGTTTGGCAAACCATTTTAAACACAAAAACAAGTAAAAACAAAAACAACAAAAAAACAAAAATCTTGAAACAGTTTATACATATTTACGAAAATAGTTTTCGCTATTTTCATTTAGTCTTTTTTGTCTTTTTTCCACCTTCAAGAGGTATATTATATTATATTATATATATATACACATATCAAAAAATATATTATATATTATATATAATTATTTACATACTTATATTAATATTAGTATACTTTTGACATAAATGATAATATTATATAACATATATCATAAATTATTTAATATACTTATAAATTATAACGTATAGCATTATAGCATATAAGTATAAGATATAACATATAATACATAACATAAATTTTTAAATATACTATGAAATTATAACATATAACATCAATTATTGAATATACTTATATGTTTATATATATATACAAGTCGAGCCTTATACGAGCTTGTTTACGAACGTTAACTAAGTCTAACTGAATTTAAACGAGTATGCATTGTTTAATAATCGAGCCTATTTTTGTGTTAATGAACAACCGTTTAATTAATAATTGAGTCGAGCTCGAGCTAAGTTTGAGTATGTTCTTGGGTAGCTTTATTTATTTATAAATCTATGCTTTACTTTCATAGTAATTTCTTTTTCTCTTATATGTTTTGTTGAGTTTCATTCCATAGTATATATATGTATATCTATTTTGATTGGTTTCAGGTCTCAGATTCTAGCTTATTTTTTGGTATTGGTGAAATTAGATTGTTGCAAATTTTCTAATAAATCAATGTATGAGAAGAAAAATTATTTTTAAAACAGTTGTCCAAACGAAATTATATTAGTTTTTTGTTTTTAGAAACTGTTTTCGGAAATAATTTGTCAAACGCTTTTTTAAGGTAAAAACAATAAAAAATTATTTTATGTTTTCATTCTCGAAAACGGTTTTCAGAAACAAAAATCGAAACCAATTTGCCAAATGAGCCCGATTTCTTTGAAAATATTATATAGACTCTGTAGTTGTAGTTCTTTGATCTTATTGTTTATATGTTGATGTAGGAAGCTATAGTTCTACCCCCATTTGTGGCTATATATCGCAATGTGTCGAAGGCCTGGTATTTGGGAATATGTTCGTGTTAATGTCTATGAACTCAATGTGGATCATTTGAGTGAAGTAGAATATCTTCAGTTTAAAGAAGAACTAGTGGATGGACAGTAAGGGATCTCTCTGTTATGTAAATCTTGGTTTGCTGAGTATAATTCTCTGCTAACTATTTGAATCTTCTCCTTTGGTATAGTGTTAGATTGGGTAAACGAGATAGATTCTATTTAAGGTTTGATGTGTGGCCATATTTGGAGACTTTTGCAAAAGTAAATGTAGCAAACAAATATTTTTGTCATTTATTTGTTTATATATATATATTTTTTTATATATCTCTTTATCTCTATATCTCTTCTTTCGCTAAATGGTAATGCTTCTGATGCTTGATGAAATACACTATACCCAGTAGGTTTTTTAGTTTCACCATTACATTGTTTGCTAACTATTTGAATCTTCTTGTTTGGTATAGGAAACACATTGGAACAAGCATATCGATGGATACTATTCAACTCCGATGAGTTCCTTTTGTTAGGTTTTTAGTATTGACAAATTCAGTGTCAAAACATATTTGGTTGTAAGTTTTAGTCTAAGATTAAGTCGGTGAAAAAGTTGATCCAAGATATGTTTTTTTTAAGTTTGTATTTGCCTTAAACATTGACCTAGTCGGATTAAAGTGACCATAACGTTTGATTCTGAACTCCAATTGAAGCAACATTTGTGGCGTTGGAAATTTAACTCAAAATGCTACAACTTTATATTTCATGAAAATTTTACAGTTCTAACATTTTTGGTGTCAAAATAGGCCGTGAAGTGAAGACAGAAATTCTGCTCGGCTACAAGCTCGTCCGAACAAGATTGCAGGCGAAATTTGGGTAGAATGCCTCGTCTATAATCTCGTTTGCAGTGCGTACGAACGAGCTTCGGAAATCTGCACTTTTTGGGAACTAACTTTGTGATTTTATGGCTACTTTTTAAAGTCTATTTAAGGGCTTTGAAAACACGAATTTTGTAAGGATTTGAGGCAATATTTCTAGAGAAAAAAATAGTTTTTTCCTTCATGTGCTAAGAGAGAAAGTTTAGGTTTTTATGCTTTCAATTATTTCTCTCTTAGAGTCTTTGTTGTAAACCACAACCTTTCATCAACAACAATTAAAGTCTATTGGAGGTTCCTGTAAAGAAGATCAATAGAATAATTTTTCAGAAGTTCTAAGAGAACTACTGTGGAAGCGGGCAAGCGGGTCACTTATCTAGTACAAGAGTGTGTCTTTAACAAAGGTTTTGTAACTATAAACACCATGTAATTTCTTATTCTTCTATAATGGATTGATTTCCTGAGTTTGACTGCCCCATAGTGGTTTTACTCTTAAAGAAGTTTTTCAAGAGGTTTCACTTCGTTACCAAAATATCTGTGTTAATTAATTTATTGCTTTCATATTATTTGGTGAATGTTTGTGGTTTCTTAATTTTTTAATTCTGCATTATTTTGGCATAGACCTATTCATCCCTTCTTCTGAGTGTTGTTTAAAGTTTGTTTTATTATTTTCAATTGGTATTAGATCAGGTTCACTCTTTTTAGATTAAATTCCTAGTGTGATCCTTGCTCCTAATTCAATTTCTAATTTTGACAACAATAATTATGCTATTGTGAAAATACGTATGAGAATATACCTTAAATCCATAGATGTTTTGGATATCGTTGAGATCGGATGGACACGTCCAAGTGAGCCGATTCTCTCATGGTCTAAAGATGATAAGGCTGCTAATATTCTTAATGATAGAGCTTTAAATGCACTATTCTTGGCAATCACAGTTGCATATAAGCTTACTCATATATTTTTATGTGACATTGCCAAGGAAGCTTGGAGAATTATTGAAATTACTAATGAAGGAACTGATGTTGTTAAATTTTCAAAACTTTAAATTTTGATTTCAAAATTTGAGGAAATTAGGATGCAAGAGGAATAAACCTTTGATGAATTTTATTCCAAATTAAGTTGTATTCGTAATTATATGATTAATCTTGGTAAAAAGGTTTCTGATGTGAAAATTACTAGAAAAATTTTGAAATCTCTCATTGAGCAGTTTAGACCTAAGGTTACTATTATTGAAGAAAGCAGGAATTTTAATACCATGAGAGTAGAAGAGCTTGTTGGCTCTTTGTAGACTTATGAACACACATTGCCTTAACCTAAGAAAAACAAGTCTATTGCTTTGAAAACTGTTAGAAAAGAGGCGAATGACTCCTCTGATGAGGAATCAATGGATGAAGAAGACTTGGCCATGTTTGTTAGGAAGTTTAAAAGTTTTCTCAAACCCAAGAAAGGAAATTTCAGTAATATTTCTTATAAGTCTTTTGAGAAACCCAATGGTGATTCTAGTGGAGCCACCCTAAGTATGAGAATAAGAGAAAAG
This sequence comes from Betula pendula, assembly GCA_900184695.1. Classification (NCBI taxonomy): domain Eukaryota; kingdom Viridiplantae; phylum Streptophyta; class Magnoliopsida; order Fagales; family Betulaceae; genus Betula; species Betula pendula. The sequence continues at coordinate 46,568 of FXXK01002243.1, forward strand.
AACCCTCGTGGCATCTAATGTCATAAGTAGTGTGGGGGTTATAGTCACATTTGAGCGAAGCGTGCCAATTTAAAAGGTAATGCATTCAATGTTACTTATAGTGGTGAATCTGACAAAGGTGATCTTGAAGAGAATATCAATTACTTGACCTTTGTGGCCTCTTGTAAGAGTTCTCATGAGTCTAGTGAGTATGTTACTACAGACTTGCATAAATCATCTGAGAGTGAATCTGAGGATGATGACCTTCAAGCTGGTTATAACAATCTTTTTGTGGAGTTTACTAAATTGAAAAAGTTAAATAAAAAGACTTTTAAGAAACTCAATGAGATTGAAGTTAAAAAATAAAAATTTGTTTGTTACATTGGATGACTCTCGTACTTTGAATTGTAAACTTGAACTTGGCATTGCTTAATTGAATGAGAAAAACAAATCACTCTAGAATGCTTTAACTAAATCTAAGGATTAATTGAATAAATTCTCCACTGATAAATTAAATAAACTGTTAAGTTATCAAAAGAATCATGGTAATAAATCTAGACTTGGTTTTGTAGATAATTGTTCTTCTATACCTTATACTTCTAGTGTAAAAAATGTTTGTGAAAATGTGATATTTATTCCTACTTCAAGTAATATGGGTAAGAAAGTTCTTGTTGATCCTTATATTTCTAAATCTAAGTCTAGAATTGTGCATCCTCATAGGAAAGAAACCCTTGTGAATTTCACTCGCCTAATAAACACGAGGGAACGAATTACTGATTGTCTATTTGTATTACCTTCCTATTATCACAAATATATTATGTTGCAGATGAAAGAAACCCAAATTGGGTTGCCCATGTTATGACAAAACCAAGACTCGTGTCCGACGTTGGCCAAGGGGAAGGACATGACAATGATGTTGACGAGAATTACACTAGCATTTTTATGTTGTTTATTGTTATACAACATAAAATTGACCTCTGCTTTTATTTAAACGGCGTAAACTATTATGTCGTTAAAGTATAATCAACATAACAGTTTATGTAACTACCTAGGGAAAAGCGCTAGCCACATCTGCACTATCACCCCAAAAGGACTAGTCGATTTTGAAGTTTTCCTAGAATCACTTATAAAGCCCAATTTCACCTAGTAACTAGGCGATATGAAACTCAGTACTCATGACTCTCTTTATAAATCACCCACTCTATGTGGGCTATTTTTTATTTTTCCAATTTAAGACAGGGGTGTTACAGTTTACGTTGTTTAGTTTTAAACGACATCAATTTATTTACATCGTTTTAACAATAAACGATGTAAAAATGTCAATTTGCATCATTTTAGGACGAAATGATGTCTTTTAGTTATATTTCTCGTCTTTTAATTCCCTTAAACGACAAAAAATTTTGCTTTTCGACACTTGGTTTCACCGCAGATGAAAAATGACAAGAGACAAACTATGAGAACCATTTCTTGTCTTCTTTTTTCTTACTGTTACGTTGTTTAAAATACGACGCAAAACGTTGATTTTTGTTGTGTCAAAAGCTAAGTATAGGACTCCAATCGGCGATCGTATCTATGTTACTTAAATACCACAGGAAGAGTTTTTTTTTTTTTTGTTTTTTTCTTCTTTCATATATAGTGCTTAAAAAAGTAAAAAGACAAATTAAGAAAATACATCAGACAGCATGGGGATCCATCTTCACTAACCCACCACACATACAATTGGGGTGCCTGGTTGCTATACTAACGGCCCCCTTCATCCGTAGTACTTGGCTTCTCTGGCGATCACACGGAAAGTTTGGCCCGCATTGTTGCTTTTGTTGACAGCTTCTTTCATCTGAGGAACCTCGCTCCCCTGATAAATATTGTTACCATGTGGATATCCCGGTGGAGGAGCAGGCCTTCCGTACTTCTTGGGCCGACCATAGTATTTGTCTATTATAGCAAACCCTTCCATCCCAATCTTGACAAGGTCTGCCTGGTGATATGCCATGCTCAAATGAATCCCAATCTACAAATCAACTACCTTTCTCTTGCTTTCCTAGTACTTCACAAGTTACAGGCCAAGCCCCAATATATATATATAACACAGGAATCACAGACTGCCCTCTAGCTTCCCCCCTCATATGAATGGACACATAAAGTTTGGCCGGTAGGATATTCATAGTTTTCTTCAAGAGCCAATGGCCTAGCGCTCTGTTTCTGCCTGGTCGGTGGTCTGCTCGAATATATTAGATTCTCTTTTCTAGAATTGGAACCTTGGCTATGACAATGTCAAACGGATTTTTTTTCACGTTTTAGCATGCGTAACACTTCTGATGTCATACTTCTGATACTGAACTTAATTAAGAAGCAAAAATAAGAAACGAAAAGAGAAGAGGCGGCAGGATAAAAGGTGTTTATTGCGCTGGTCCAAGGCAAAATGGAAGCATATATTGACTTGACCCCAATTATCGAGATTCAGAAGATGTTTATTCCTTTAATTTGCTTTCTAACTTAGTGGGGTTGGCAAGTTAACACGTTGGCTAATGTGTCCTCATCTATCCAATTTCTAGAAAGTTTAAATCCTTGTACTCTTAAATGATATTTTATAAACATCGGAAATTAAAGTACATTTTTGTACGCAAAACATTTTCCTTCCCAAACTTAAATTTGTCTCAAATCTCAAATCTTTTGCATTAGGCAAAAAGATCATAAAAGTCATGCCAAATGGCAGGGGTGGTTTGTTCGGTCATTTCCTTCGACCAAATTTAAGGGTGACCGAACTATCCCATTGTTATTTAGGGGTGATTTTATCAAAACAGTTTTTCAAATTAAAATTAAAAAAAAAATCATAATCATTATATATGTAACACACCCATTGCTTTTCTTTATTATTTGCTTCTTAATTCGTGGTAATAGAGTGATCTAAGATATTTATCAGTTGATTCGTTTGAGTTTCTATAAAAATCAAATCTTTTCCCATATTTATCATTGTCATGCTCTCATTGTCATTGTCATGCATTTGGCCATGCGATCTATGCTTGCTCTAAGAACATTTACATTGGGCTCAACAAAATAGCTAAAAAACTATTTTGTTGAGTCCTGTAACAAAATTTTCTTAAAAAATCCTCACATTTGGCTCAGCAAAATGCCAAATTCTTTGCTGAACTGCTACAATGCTCAGCAGCTTTGCTGAGCACTGCAGCTCACAAATCTATATTTTAATTAATAAAATAATAATCTCTCTCTCTCTCTCCTTCTCTTTCTTCTTCTTTTTTTTTTTCATTTCCTATGCCTTCTCTCTCCTGCGCCTTCTTCTCTTTTTTTTTTTTTTTTTAAGTATTCCTCTTTGGTATTGAATGCTTCATTTAATAAAATAAAATACATATATATATATATAATATAAAATAAAAAAAAATAAATAAAAGACCTTTAGAAAAAGATTAAAAAAAAAAGATCATTATGAAAAAAATGAATTTTTAAAAATATGATCAATAAAAATGACCAATTTAAAAAAAAAAATTATTAAAGACAAAATCAAACAACAAACAATGAATGCACAACGCAAAAAAAATGGATTGAGGTTTCAAAAATATGATTGTTGGAGAAAGAATAAAAAATAATAAAAAAAAATAGATAATGAATATTAAATGAAATAGTGAAAGTTGTTAGTTAAAATGCTGAGCCGGATGTAAGTTCTTGTGAAAAGTTAATAGCTAAAATTTATCCAAACATTTGTTGAGCCTAATATAAATGCTCTAAAATAGACAAGAAAGTTTGGCTCCCTAAAAAACTTGTTACTCGTGCTGTCCTAGTGAAGATTGCTAATGTTAAGAAGACAGTATCTCATGTGGTGGAGAAGGAGAGCGACCAAGTTATTAACACAATTCCTCGTCCCTCCAAGGTTTTGAATGATGTGTTTGACAAAAGTCCAGGCCCTCCCACACAGGCTTTTCATAAACCTTCTATTTCGAAACTTGGTTCTAATTCTTTTGAAGTCTTACGAACCATTGCTAGTTCTGGTGTGGAAGAAAGAGAGATTGTACATGATTGTGTCTAGATTCATAAGATCCAAAGGCTCGTTGAGGATGCTTTATATGAAGAGCATGGTAGGCATTCTCTGCAGGGTAAGGAACCTGTTTTAGAGGAGGAAGTGCATCTTGTCCAGGGTTTCTCTCCTACAGTATGAAGATTGCTACTTGAAATATCAGAGGTCTAAACAACCTCTTTAAACAAAAAGAAATAAAGAGTTTGGTCTCTTGGATAAAAATTCACCTTCTCTATATTATTGAGACTAGAGTAAAGTTTGTCAAGTCTAATCCGATTAAGGATTCTATGCTGCCTGGTTGGGAGTTAGTTATTAACTATGACCTTCACCATCTTGGTCGTATTTAGGTTTGTTGGAATAAGGATGTTTTGAAAGTTGATGTTCTTAGCAAAAGTAGTCAAGACATTAGTTGTAGCGTTCGTGCTGTTAATGAGGATTTGGCTTGGACTTATACTTGTGCGTGTGGTGCTAATCAAGTGGTGGATAGACAGCAGCTATGGAATCGTTTGAAGGTTATTAAAGGTAATCTTCATTCAAGTCCTTGGCTCTTGAGTAGTGATTATAACTATGTTCTTCATGTAAAGGAGAAATGAGGTAGAGAGTAGATTAATACTTAAGATGTTGATTTCAAAACTTGTTTAAGTGAGATTGAAGTTTCTAATTTACCTTTTTTTGGTTGTTTCTTTACTTGGAGTAATAAGCATGAGGATGCTAGTTTTATAGGTAGAAAGCTTAATCCAGTTCTAACTAATGTTACTTGAATGGGTCTTTATGGTAAGACTTTGGTAGAGTTTTTGAAAGGGGGTGTTTCTAACCATTCTGCCTCTGTTATTTTTGTAGGTAAAATTAGGAGCATTGGTCCTAAATGTAGGGTGTATTTGTTAAATGGTTTTTGAGGTTTTTGTTTTGGAATAATAATAAGAAATTATTGATGTGATATAAAGTAGGAAGAATGTTATAAATTTTTTGTATAGAAAAGTGAAAAAATTTTGTTTTTTAGTAGGTTTTTTATTTGAATAGTAATAAAAAGTAAATGATGTGATATAAAAAGTTAAAAAAAAGTTGTAAAAAAATGATTATAAAATATTAAAAGTGGTGTTGATTTTGAAGAAAAACAAAAAAAAAGAGGGGTGAAATGTTTAACAAACATGCCCGTAATATTCCGATTTTATCTCATAGAGCTAATTAAGGTTATTTTAATTGTGAGGATAAGGAGTATTTATGATTTTTAAGAAATTATTCTCTAAATTATAGAATTCTTGGATAAGTCAGATTAATAATTTATAGATGAATAAGTGGGACTTGAGACTTGATTGAGGAGCAAACATGTTTTTAAGGTTATGATGGCATTACATTTGAGTAATTAATTTTAGCTTGAAATTCATGGATTAAGAATTTTTAGTTTTATTGTGAAGATATATTGATCAATGTTTTTAAATGGGATTTTAATTTTTGAAGGGTTATTCTAAAAGTATTAGAGAGGTTTTAAATAAATAACATATTTAAATTTTAACATAAAAAGAGGGCAATTTAGTAATATATTAGGAAGAGATTACTCAAGGATAGCTACGTAATAGCTGTAGCTTGTAACAAAGGCTTGGGACACATGGCTTTATAAATAAAATAAAAGAGGGAATGAAAAGGATATATGTTATGTACGTTACTTGTAGCAAATCCCAGTGTTCTTTTTTTGTTACCAGCCACCTGTCCGATAGGCTTTACACAAGAACGTGATTTTTTTTAGTCTACAACACTACCTGACCGTAAGATGAGCTAGATCATTTTTTAGCAAATGCTTAGGCTGACGTTAGTTATCTGAAGCAAGCCTAGACACTAGATTAACAGCAAATTACTCAGATGTGGTTTTAGAATAGGAATCATGTAAGCTCATGACCGGTAGAAGTCTTCTATATGTAAATATATAGAGGCATTCTCAGTTGATTGAAGCAAAGAAGAGAAGACTGTAAGAGAGAAAGAAAGAGAAAGAGGGGCAGAAAGAGAGAAGGCCGTAAGAGAGAGAGAGAAAGAGTCTTCGGCCAAGAGAAGAAGAAGAAGAAAAATGAAGGAAGAGAAAATCTTTAAGGTAAATTCTTAATCTCAATCTTTCATTTGTAAATTTCGGGTGATTATTTGATTGGTTCATTTTATATCAATTTGATGATTTTTGACGTACCCATTAGATGAATAAGATGATTTCGGAACTATATGGGTGTATATTTTTTATAGTCAGTAAGGATCGAATGTGAGAAAATTTTGTTGATTTGGGTTTCTTTAATAGGAACCAGGATTTTGATCTTTAATAGTCATAGTTGAATTTTATTCTCTACTTCCGTTGTAGGAAATTTTGTATTCAGATGCAAAGTCAACTTTAAAGGTATGTGGCGGCAAGTAAGTAAGTTAAGATGATCTAGAATTAAATAGTTAAACATTAAACATTGTAAATTAAAGGAAATGAAACTTTTTTTTAAAAAAAAAAGTCGAATTATTTTGTAAAGAAGCTTATAAAAGAAAGTATTAACTTTACTACGTAGGCAGTGAATTCAATATTATAGATAAATAAATGAGAGTCATTTTTTTGATAAACTAAAGAGTAAAGGTTATTATTGGAAGAGAATCTTATTTCCAGAAATCTCACAAATAAAGATGTTGAATATATGGTAAACAGTAATGGATTCCTTAAAGAGCAATGTTAACATTTTTATTTCAATTATAAAGATGATTTTATGAAGTCTCATAAATAAGATTTTCATGTATATGTTCATGTCACATAAATGTTTATAGTTATTTCATGCAATGTTGTCAATGAAAGTGAAAGTTAAAGTGATGTAAAAGTTGAAGAACTGGATCCTAAGGCAAAAAGTTCTACTGGTACCATGTAAAGAGATAAAGGATAGCAGGCGGGGCGTTCAGGGGGTGGTCTAAAGTTAACCATTACTGAGTATGCTATCAGTAGGGGCCTTTACTTGAGTGTGTCACCTTGGGTTGTTAACCACCCAGTCGATCAAGAAAGATTTGTTAAATAGTTAGTCTCATTCATGCGGCCACAGTATGTGACATTCGCCAACCCTACATCGTACAGGGGAAATAGTACGAAAGAGGCTAAAAAGAGGAAATAGTTTTCCAGCAAAAGTTTAAAAGATAGTTTATGGTTTAATCATTCATGGATGATCCAAAGGTAAGTTTTACTGTAAAGTTTGAAGAGATCATTCATGAAATAGTCTATGATTAACTTGTTAGGAAATATATCTTATTTCCCCCAAGACCCGTGAGATGCGAAAAATAAGAATATAACAAAAACAATCACACACGACACCAAGATTTAAGTGGTTCGGCTTAACAAGCCTACATCCACTGTTGGAGACGACTCGGAGAAATTCACTATCAAAAGATGGAGTACAAAAGTAACAGGGAGAAAAATCACTCAAAACCCAAAGCCCCAATACACCCGTATCTCACCCTCACACAACAGAGGAAAAAATAACAATTTGAACTCTTCAATTTTTTCTTCTCCCTACACACTACACCATGCGTTCTCCACCTCTCCTTTTTTTTATTCTCCTTTCTTTTTCTCTCTCCCTCTCTCACTCACTGCCGTGGCTCCCTTTTTTGCTTGGTTTGATTGCTTGAAAGGGTTGCATCCCTTTTATAGCACCCAACGTCGGTTGGAAGAGCAAGTCCAACATAGGCTAGTATTTGGACAGCAACTCCAAGAGATGAAAGTAAAACCACATATAGAAGGAAAAGGAGAAATAAGGATTGTCCCATGCTTGACTTTGTGGAAAAAAGTCACCAATGTTAACAATCTCCCACTTGACTTGAATTCCACCAAGTCTCAAAAGCAAATTTCCTCAGGTCGTCTCCCCTACCTGTCCTCAAGCTTTAAGACCAACTGAAGCTGCGCACAGCTTCAGTTTCTCAACAGTCACACCTTTTGTAAACATGTCTGCTGGGTTCTCTGTACCTCGAATCTTCTCAAGTATCAGCTGTTCGCTTTCCAGAATGAACGTATGAAGTGATACCTCAACTGAATGTGCTTCGTCCTTGAATGATATGCCAAGTTCTTCGCAAGAAAAATAGCACTCTGACTATCACTGTGTAGAACGCTCTTCTCATTCTTCTTACCCAACTCATCCAAGAAACCCTTTAGCCAAACCATCTCCTTTCCGGCTTTTGTCACAGCCACGTATTCAGCTTCTGTAGTAGAAAGGGCCACAATTTTCTGTAACTTTGAGGCCCAGCACACCGCTGTACCACCCAAGGTATATACAAACCCTGTAGTACTCTTCCTGCTATCAACATCACCAGCTAGATCAGCATCCTCATAGCCTTGCAGCTTCAAATCTGCTCCTGTGAAGCAAAGGGACATATTTGAAGTTCCTCTCAGATATCGCAAAATCCACTTGACTGCCTCCCAATGTTGTTTCCCTGGATTGCCCATATATCTGCTCACAGCTCCCACTGCATGTGCAATATCCGGTCTAGTGTAGACCATTGCATACATCAGACTTCCGATAGCTGAGGCGTAGGGCACCTTGCTCATGTATGCTTTCTCTTTATCCGTCTTTGGTGATTGATCCTTTGTTAGTCTGAATTGACTTCCCAAGGGTGTGCTTACCGGCTTAGCTTCATCCATGCTAAACTTGCCGAGAATCTTCTTCACATACTCTGTTTGTGAAAGCTTCAGTGTACCATTAGCTCTGTCTCTAATGATTCTCATACCCAGGATTTGTTTTGCAGCTCCCAAATCCTTCATTGCAAACTGTGATGATAACTGTTTCTTCAAATTCTGGATCTCTTCCATACTGGATCCTGCAACGAGCATATCATCTACATACAGCAGTAGGATGATATAAGAGTCTTTAAAACTCTTAACATGACAGCAGTGATCTGCATTGCACCTTGTAAACCCAGCAAAGTCCATGAAGCTGTCAAACTTCTTGTACCATTGTCTTGGAGCTTGTTTTAGGCCATACAAGCTCTTCCTCAGTTTGCATACCTGACTTTCTTTCCCCTGCACTGTGAATCCATGTGGCTGCCTCATGTAGATATTTTCCTCCAAATCACCATGAAGGAATGCTGTCTCACATCTAATTGCTCAAAATATAGATTCTCTGCCGCCACAATTCCCAGTACCAATCTGATGGTTGTCATCTTCACCACTGGTGAAAATATGTCGGTGTAGTCAATACCTTCCTTTTGCTGAAAGCCCTTGACAACCAATCTCGCATTGTAGCGCTTGCTACCATCATGCTCACCCTTTATTCTATACACCCACTTGTTATGTAAAGCCTTCTTATTTGCTGGCAATTCAGTTAGCTCCCATGTTTGGTTAGTCATCAATGAGTCCATCTCATCTTTCATGCTAACTCCCACTTGGTTGAATTTTCAATCTGCAAGGCTTCATCATACGTCTCTGGCTCACCGCCATCTGTCAACAGAATATAGAACAAGGAGGGTGAATAACGCTATGGAGGTCTAATGGTTCTGGTAGACCTTCGGACAGCCGTTGTAGGTGTTCCCTACTCAATCTGTTGTTCTTCAGTTTTCTTCAACTTAGGATCTTGTTCAGCTTCTGAATCCTCATCAACTTCTGAATTCCTTCTTTGAGCTGCACCATTAGAAATCTCATCCAAGCTGATAAAATCAGGCTTCTCAGCCTCTGACTCTGCATTGACTGATTCTGCATTCAAACCGTCCTTGTACACAACCATTTCATTAAAAGTAACATTCCAACTTCTAATGATCTTCCGGTTTTGATCATCCCAAAACCTATACCCGAATGCCTCATCCCCATAGCCAATGAAATAACATTTTTTAGACTTAGCATCTAACTTGCTACGAGCATCAGATTCAATGTAAACATATGAGACACAACCAAAAACTTTCAAGTGAGAAAGATTTACCTCCTTTCCACTCCAGACTTCTTCAGGTAGTCTGTGGCCCAGAGGAACAGATGGTCCTCTATTTATCAAATAAGCAGCAGTGCTCACTGCATCCGCCCAGAAGGTTTTTGGCAACCCAGCATGCAGCCTCATACTCCTTGCACGCTCATTGAGGGTTCTGTTCATGCACTCCGCGACGTCATTCTGTTGTGGTGTCCCTGGAATAGTTTTCTGCATCTAAATCCCATTTACCGCGCAAAACTGTTTAAATCTCCCGTCTTCATATTCTCCTCCATTGTCTGATCTTAGACACTTCAATTTCAAACCAGTTTCTGTCTCTACCATGGTCTTCCACTTCTTAAAAACTTCAAATATATCAGATTTTTGCTTTAAGAAGTAAATCCATACCTTTTTGCTTGAATCATCAATAAATGTGATATAGTACCGCGAGCCTCCAAGAGATGCCACTGGGGAGGGACCCCACAAATCCGTGTGTACTAACTCCAACTTCTCAGGCTTTGGAGTTCTGCCAACATTCATGAAACTCACTTTCTTCTGCTTCCCTAAGATGCAGTCTTCACACAAATTAGATTCAACTAACTTCAGTTCTGGTAGTTTCCCCTTTGACAGCAACACCTTCATCCCTTTCTCACTCATATGCCCAAGCCTTAGGTGCCATAGTTTAGAGTCACCCTTTGCAACTACAACTGCAACTGTATCTCTCGGATTAATAGTCAAATAAAGAGTACCTATTTTATATCCCCGAGCCAAGAGTCTGGCTCCCATGCATACTTTCCACTGACCACCGTGGAATTTTATGGCATGCCCTTCTTCGTCAAGTTGTCCCACTGAAATCAGGTTCTTTTTCAGCTGTGGGATATGTCTGACCTTTTGTAGCTTCCATACCGAATCGCTGTGGACTTTGATGCGAACATCGCCCATACCCACGATATCTAGAAGCGTTTTGTCAGCCAAGTACACTTTCCCGAAATCTCCAGCAACGTAGTTTTCGAGTAGTTCACGGATCGCAATGGTATGAAAAGAGGCTCCCGAGTCCATGACCCAAGAGTCAAGAGGACTGTCAACAGAGAGAACTAGAGCATCTTGTATTTCTTCTGTTGCCACGACATTTGCAGAGTCGTTACCAGTCTTCTTTTTTGGTTCTTTGCAATTTTTCTTGAAGTGGCCAGTCTTGCCACAATTCCAACACTCTAGCTGTCGTCCAGATCTGGATTTGCTTCTACCCTTTCTGGATTTTAATCTGTCCTTACCAGAGTTCCTGTCTTGTACTCTACCTCTTGTCTCGAGGTTTAGGGCTACACCAGAAGTCGAGGTTTCACCGGCGTCTTTTCTCCGAACTTCCTCGCTTAGAATCAAATCCCGTATGTCTTCATAACTGAGCTTGTTCTTCCCTAAAGAATTGCTCACATCCATCCACACAGCTTCCCAGCTATTTGGCAATGACGCCAACACAATCAAGGCGCAAATCTCATCATCAAAATCAATATCTATTGAGGATAATTGATTTGTGATGGTGTTGAACTCATTGAGATGATGCGCTACCGAGACTCCCTCAGCCATCTTTAAATTGAACAACTTCTTCATCAGGTGCACTTTGTTGTTTGCCGACGGTTTCTCATACATACTTGACAAAGCCGCCATTAGACCTGCAGTAGTCTTTTCCTTCACAACATTGTGTGCCACTGATCTTGACAACGATAACCTGATAACTGCCAGGGCCTTCCGATCAAGTAGAGCCCAATCGTTATCGTACATATCGTCTGGTTGTTCCCCCAAAAGAGGCAGATGTAATTCCTTCCCATAAAGTACATCTTCAATCTGTATCTTCCAATATGCAAAATCTGTGCCATCAAATTTTCTGATTCTTTCTGCTTTTCCATCTTCTCCTGCCATCGCTCCAACTCGAACCAAAAGCTCTGATACCAGTTGTTAGGAAATATATCTTATTTCCCCCAAGACCCGTG
>FXXK01002244.1:10301-20419 GCA_900184695.1 Betula pendula
AACTGAGAAAAATTTGAGATTTGTTGACAGAGGTCTCAGTTAGCTATTCAGGTAACTGAGTCTCAGTTAACTATCCAGGTAACTGAGAAAATTTGGGTTTGTTGACAGAGGTCTCAGTTAACTATTCAGGTAACTGAGTCTCAGTTAACTATCCAGGTAACTGAGAAAATTTGAAATGTTGACTGGTGGAGTGCTTCGCAATTGAATATGAAAATCTTCGAATTTTTATTATATCAACAAAAACAAGTTACATGTGTCTTCTATGGGTAATACTTCTTCAAGTGTTCGGCGTTCCATGGTCTCGGCAGAGGTTGACCTTTCTCTGTTTGTAAGTGGTATGCTCCTTGTCTGTGACATTTGACTACTCGATATGGCCCTTCCCATGTGGGTCCTAGCTTCCCTTGAGTTGGATCCTTTGTTGCGATTGTTACCTTCCGTAAAACCCAATCTCCGATTTTGAAACTTCTCGGTCGTACTTTTCTGTTGAAGTACTGAGCAGTTTTTTGCTGGTACGAAGCCATCCGTACGGTTGCTGCTTCCCTTCTTTCGTGTAATAGATCCAAGTGGAGATTGATCCCTTCATCATTGAGCCCTGGGTTGTAATGAGCAATTCTGAAACTAGGGGATCCGACTTCGGCTGGGACCACTGCTTCAGTTCCAAAAGCCAATGAGTATGGAGTCTCGGCGGTTGGTGTGCGAGTCGTAGTTCGATAGGACCATAAAACTTCTGGAATGAATTCTACCCACGCTCCCTTCTTCTCGGCCAGTTTCTTCTTCAGAGTTCTCATGAGGGTTTTATTAGTGGCTTCTACTTGACCGTTCGCTTGTGGATGTCCCGGCGAGGAGAAGAAATTTCTAATATGGAGCTCTGAACACCATTTTCGGAATGGGACACAATCGAACTGCTTTCCGTTGTCGGTGACGAATGCATAAGGAATCCCATACCGGCAGACTATTGATTTCCATAGGAAACTCTTTATGTTCCCAGTAGTAATGGTGGCTAGTGCTTCAGCTTCTGCCCATTTTGTGAAATAATCCACTGCTACTACAAGGAATTTGCAACCTCCTTTGCCTTGGGGAAGAGGTCCCACAATGTCAACTCCCCACTTAGCAAAAGGCCATGGCGACGATATGGGGCTTAATTCTTCGGGTGGGCTTTTCTCATCTCGGGCAAATCTTTGGCATTTGTCGCAATGCTTAACGAGTTCAGCTGAATCTCTGTTCATGTCGGGCCAGAAGTATCCGGCTCTTACAGCTTTGTGTGCCAGCATCCTACCCCCCATATGGCTGCCGCAAACTCCTTCATGTATTTCTCGGAGAACATAATCAGCTTCCAATTCTGAGAGACATTTCAGGAGGGGTAAAGTGTACCCTCTTTTGTATAAGACATCCCCCACCAGAGTATACCGGGCTGCTTGCATCTTAACCTTGCGGGATGAGGCCTTGTCTTCTGGTAATTGCCCATTCTTCAGGTACTGAGTAATCTCTCTGGCCCATTCGGGGTTGTGAATTTTCTTGTTAATCTGCATCAAGTCTTCACTTTCCAGGATGGAGGGATCGGTTAGAACTCTCACCTTATGCTTGGAAATATCGATCTCTTCATCTGAACCGGATCCTATCCGAGCAAGTGAGTCTGCCCGAATATTCTCTTCCCTGGGAATTTTAGTGATCACCACCTTGTCGAAGAAAGACTGATGCTCCTGGACCTTTGCAAGGTATTTGATCATTTTGCTTCCACGTGCTTCATATTCTCCTTGGATATGACCCACTATCACTTGTGAATCGCTCTTTATCTCTAAGAACTTCACTCCCAGTTCTTGGGCTAAGCCGAGANGGTAATTGCCCATTCTTCAGGTACTGAGTAATCTCTCTGGCCCATTCGGGGTTGTGAATTTTCTTGTTAATCTGCATCAAGTCTTCACTTTCCAGGATGGAGGGATCGGTTAGAACTCTCACCTTATGCTTGGAAATATCGATCTCTTCATCTGAACCGGATCCTATCCGAGCAAGTGAGTCTGCCCGAATATTCTCTTCCCTGGGAATTTTAGTGATCACCACCTTGTCGAAGAAAGACTGATGCTCCTGGACCTTTGCAAGGTATTTGATCATTTTGCTTCCACGTGCTTCATATTCTCCTTGGATATGACCCACTATCACTTGTGAATCGCTCTTTATCTCTAAGAACTTCACTCCCAGTTCTTGGGCTAAGCCGAGACCGGCTATGACTGCTTCATACTCGGCTTCGTTGTTTGTGGTGGGGAATGCGATCTTAATCGCAAACTCGAATTCTTCTTTCTCTGGGCTGACCAATACTATTCCTGCTCCACTGCTATTGGAGGTGGAGGACCCGTCTACGTATGCTACCCACGTCTCGGTTGTTGGCAATTCCTCCGTCTCGGTTGTTCCACAGAATTCAACCAAGAAATCAGCTAGCGCTTGCCCCTTGATTGCTGTTCGAGGATGGAACTCTATGTCGAATTCACCGAGTTCGACTGCCCAATTGATCAATCTTCCTGAAAGGTCAGGTTTCTGCAACACCTTCTTCATGGGGTACTCGGTGAGGACCCTAATTGCATGCGCTTGGAAGTAGGGTCTCAGTCTCCGAGCCGACACGACTAGGGCGAATGCCAGCTTCTCTATTCGTGGATATCTTTCTTCTGCTCCCTGAAGTGCTTTGCTGGTAAAATATACCGGTTTCTGAACTCCCATCTCGTCTCGCACCAAAGCCGAGCTGACTGCTGATGATGATACAGCCAAATAAAGATATAGTATTTCCCCCTCAGTTGCTCTACTCAAAAGTGGGGGATTACTTAAATACTCTTTCAACCGACTAAAAGCCTCTTCACATTCATCACTCCAGACAAATGCTTTTCTAAGAATTTTGAAAAATGGAAGACACTTATCTGTTGACCGTGAGATGAATCGGTTCAGAGCGGCTATTCTTCCAGTCAGTTGTTGCAGCTGTTTGATAGTTTGGGGCGGGCGCATGTCCAGGACTGCTTGTATTTTCTCCGGATTTGCTTCAATTCCTTTCTGGGATACCATGAATCCTAGGAACTTGCCCGAGGCCACTCCAAACGCACACTTAGTGGGATTCAGCTTCATCTGGTGTTGTCTCAGTGTTTCAAAGGTTTCTTCTAAGTCTTCTATGTGGCTTGTAGACTGAATGCTCTTGACTAGCATGTCATCTACATAAACTTCCACATTTCTTCCTATCTGCTTTTGGAACATTTTATTGACTAACCTTTGATATGTGGCACCGGCGTTCTTCAATCCAAAGGGCATCATATTGTAGCAGTATAGCCCTCGGTCTGTGATAAAGGCAGTCTTCTCTTGATCTACCTCATGCATGTGTATCTGATTGTATCCTGAGAAGGCATCCATAAAGCTGAGAAGTCCATGCCCTGAAGTAGAATCCACCAGTAAATCGATCCGAGGCAGAGGAAAGCTATCTTTTGGACACGCCTTGTTGAGGTCTGTAAAGTCTACACACATCCGCCACTTCCCATTTGCTTTTTTGACCAAAACTACATTGGCTAACCATTCAGGGTAGTTGACTTCCCTGATGAAACCAGCTTGCAGCAACTTTTCTACCTCGGCTGCGACAGCTTGGTTTCTCTCTGGAGCAAAGCTTCTTCTCTTCTGCTTTACTGGCCTGTAACTTGGATCTACATTCAGCCGGTGCACTATTACTGAGGGATCTATACCTGGCATGTCTTCATGGCTCCATGCAAACACATCTGCATTTCGCCTTAGAAATTCCACCAGCGCTTCCNAAAGTCTACACACATCCGCCACTTCCCATTTGCTTTTTTGACCAAAACTACATTGGCTAACCATTCAGGGTAGTTGACTTCCCCTGATGAAACCAGCTTGCAGCAACTTTTCTACCTCGGCTGCGACAGCTTGGTTTCTCTCTGGAGCAAAGCTTCTTCTCTTCTGCTTTACTGGCCTGTAACTTGGATCTACATTCAGCCGGTGCACTATTACTGAGGGATCTATACCTGGCATGTCTTCATGGCTCCATGCAAACACATCTGCATTTCGCCTTAGGAATTCCACCAGCGCTTCCTTTTGTTCCTGAGGCAAATTTAATCCCACTCTTACCTTCTTTTCGGGGCTGCCAACCTCGAACTCTTCCAATTCTTCGATTGGTTCCCCCGACAGTGATTGCTATTTATCTTCCATTCGTGCTCTATCTCCAGAAACGGCTCTGGGGACTGGATCCTTCAGAGATGTATTATAGCACTGGCGGGCTACATATTGATCACCTCTTACCTCTCCGACTCCTTCCCCGGTAGGAAATTTCATCTTAAGATGAGGTGTAGAGGTGATAGCCTCTAATTCATTCAGCGCAGCACGGCCCAGGATGGCGTTGTATGCAGATGGCTTGTCTACTAATAAAAACTTGACCATGATCGTTTTCTGTCTCGGATATTCTCCTGGCGTCACTGGAAGTTCTATTGATCCAACTGGATAGACTTGCTCTCCTGCGAAGCCGACCAGTGGACAAGTAGCTGGAACAAGTTTATCTCGACTGATGTTGAGGTGCAAAAAGGCCGACCAGTATAGGATGTCGGCAGAGCTCCCGTTATCCACCAAAATGCGGTGGACATTGTGATTCCCGATACGCATGGAGACCACTAATGCATCTGTATGGGGGCGACTCACTCCAGCGTAGTCTTCATCAGAGAAACCTATGACCAGTGACTCTGTTTTCCGGGACTTGAAAGGTCTATCTACATTGTAGACTTCCCAATTCTTCGCTTGGCGGGCATAGGATTTTCTGGCTGAATGTGTTTCGCCTCCTCCTGCAAATCCTCCAGAAATCGTTCGGATTTCCCCGAGTACGTGCTGATTTGCTGGACTCCTGCTTCGGCTTCGCTCTCGTCTCGGTTCTTCTCGTCTCCTTTCATGATCTCGAGATCTTTCACGCCTGTCTCGATTCCGGTCTTGAGATCCTTCTCGCCTGTCTCGGTTCCTTTCCCGAGACCCTTCTCGCCTATCTCTGTTTTCTTCATATCGATCTTGATCTCGACGAGGAGGAGTTCTTGCTCGGTGTGGAAGGTGATTATCTCTCGGTGGACCTTGTCGTGACCGTTGATCTGAGTATCGGCGCTGGTCTTGATGGCCTTTCGGATTTACTAAGAATCTCGTCAACTTGCCATTGTTGATGAGTTTCTCAATAGCAAATCGTAGAGATATGCATCCTTCTGTGGTGTGGCCGTTAGCCTCATGGTACAAGCAATACTTGTGTCGGTTTTTGTCTAATGGCTCTCCAAGGATCTTCGTTGGACGCACATATTCCGGATTCTTCTTCATCTCCAAGAGTACTTCCGCAGCAGTTGTATTCAGAGGAGTGAAATTGAATTTTCCGACTGTTGTGGAAACTTGGGAGTCGGTTATCGTCTGGACTTCAGATTCTCTTCTCTTCTTCTTCTTGGGTTCTTTGTGAGCCGAGACTGGTTCTTGTCGGGAAAGTCTTATTTCTCGAAGATTCTCCTCCTGGTTGATGAACTCCTCGGCTTTTTCCATGAATTCATGTAAATTTTCGGGTTGCTTCTTGGCTAATTCCCTCATCAAGGCTCCATCTGGGTGGATTCCTCTGAACAGGGCTGCAAAGGCCATCTCGTCGGTGAAGGTGCTGACCGACAACTTTTCTTCATTGAACCTCATGATGTAATCCTTCAGGGACTCATCCTTGCCTTGAATGAGGGTTAACAAGTGTCCCGATGATTTTCTTCGTTTTCTTCCTGCAAAAAACTGAGTTAGGAACTTCCTTCCCAAGTCTGTGAAACTGTCCACAGAGTTGGGAGGTAGTTTTTTAAACCAATCCCTGGCGCTTCCCCCTAAGGTCAAGGGAAAAGCTCTGCAAGCCACTTCTTTAGGAGTCCCATGAAGGTCCATATGGGCTTGATACTGATCCAAGTGGTCGGTTGGATCCTCCGCGCCTGTAAAAACTGGGATGTTAGGTAATTCGAATTTGTCCGGCAAGGGCTTGGCAGCTATGTCTTCTGTGAATGGGGAAGCAATTCCCCCTGTAGCAGAGTATCAACCATAGAGGTTTTTTCTCTATTTTTCAGATCGCCTCTTGTTGAATGAGGGTGTACTTCTTTTCTATGCCGCAGCATCTGATCTTTCTGTTAAAGGTGTCTTTCCTGCATGAGCTCACACTTCTTTCTTCAATGTCGCATCGGTATCTTGGAGTTTCTTACTGTCAAATCTGGTTTCTTTGGCGTTGGGCGTCCCTGTTCAACCTTCTTTGTTCGGACTTTTCTCCTGGGTTCTCCTGATGTTACTCTGGCTACTTTGTACTTCACCTTCTGAAATTTGATGTCGAAGAACCGTGTGGATTTGGTGCAAATCGTCCAGACTTTCTGCATCTGCGCAATTCTAGCTTCGTACGCTGCGTTTGCGATCTGTGTGCTTCCTGGTGGTTGGCTTCCGCCTCGGTGTGCCTCGACCCGTGCATGTTCTGTGGAGGCGTGTTCACCATTGACGGATTTTGTTTATGAGAATAATAAAGTTTCCCAGGACGCGCCCAAACTGTTGGTACAGTTTCCGGTATGATGAACGACCTCTCTCTTCTATAAATCTGCAAAACAATAAACTAGTCAAAGGAGCTTGCTGGGGTGCAGCTGGTCCCACTCCGATGGCTAAGTTTAATTTTCTGGTTTTGAAATCTGAGAAATAGAATTCTTATCAAAATATTTTGCGTACCTTTGTTATGCGGCAAGGTCACTATTTATAAACGTTGAACTCCTTTCCGAGTCTAATCTTCTAGCAGACTTTGAATCTAACTAGTTGACAGAGTTCGAATAGGATTCCTGGCTTGAATCTCGGATATGATCTATCTTGAATTTAACATCTTCTAACAACTTTCATTTTGACTGGCGAAAGATAAAACTCTCCCCAAATTCTCGGTCCAGGAGTATCTTTTAAAGTATTCCTTCTTGAAACATAACTCATAAAGATTTAAATGACCTTGATGACGATTCTTGTACGCTGATATTGGACTGTTGGTGTAAGAGAATAATTCCATTGTCAGAAAACCAAGACTGAAATTGCGAAGGATGTAACCGAGACAAAGCTTTATACCTACACAAACAGAGACGAGATTAGACTGATATAGAGGAGTACTCATAACCGAGGCTAAAAATAACCGAGATTGTATGCAACCGAGACTATGACTAACCGAGACTATGACTAATCGAGACTATGACTGACCGAGACCGAGACTAAGAAGATAACAAAACCAGGCTTGATCATCAGGGCTGAGACCCAGTGGGCTTCATCACTCCGAAAGATGAAATTTATACCAAGTAGATCGAATTAGGGGAATATTTCCAAACATAATTTATATCACATAGAAAAAGCTTATCTAGAAAGATGTGGATCTCAGTTGCATCTGCAACGTCCAGTGCTGAAATGATTAAAAGACTACACAACTTGCTGTGCTTGAAGATGTGTAGCCTATTTTTAAACAAAAAATAGATAATAAACTGTACGTGACTCAATTTTTTTTTTGTTTCAAAGTTTATTACAATTTTATAACCTTTATTAATGAAATACAATCATGTTAAAAGATAGAGTAAAAAACTCATCATTTTATATGGATAACAATTTACGAACAATTAACTCATTTTAGATGTTTTTTAATGAAAGTAAAAACTCAAATTTATATGAAAACTCAAAAAATTAATAAATTCAGTATACACATATATATATATACACGATAAGAATATTTTAAAAAATAATTATTTTATATATTTTCTTTGTTTTATACAATTATTTTTTTTTTTTTTTTGCTTATATTTTTTAATATTAAATAAATACTAATTTTATTTTAATATATTCACATCTATGATTTGAATGTACTCCAATCTAAATTTTAAATCATACTCCGACCACTTTTCGAAAAAAATTAATGGGTCCGCAAGTGTCTTACTCCACCATCGTGAATCCTGTGACTAAAAAATATATGTATAGATATGTTGAAAAAATATATGTATAGCTCAGTCAATGGCCGAGAAGCATTCAGCCATTGCAGACATGCATTGAAGTGACAATGGTGGAACGCCATGCCAATATCAAAGTACATTACTATCAAGCAAACATCCAAAACAGCTCTTGGAAATGGTGGCCTATATATATTTCACGATCAAGACGTACACTTATGGGGAAGTATCAAATATCATCAAAGCAAGTGCATGATTCTACAAAAGCCATGTAGAATAAAATAACTTCTACATAATACATGCAGGCATCAGTTACACAAGAATATGGAGAGAAAAGATGTACCTGATTGTAATCAAAGATGGTAAAACATTCCCACCCAAAAAGGTCTGTGAAGAACTTAATTGGTTAGACCTACTTTTGCAATCGCATCGCTAAAGCCATGCTTCATCAATTGAGGTCGATCCCTCCAACTGGAAAATAAAATGAGGCCTTTAAAACATAAATAATGAGGCAATTGACAATTTTATTATCTTATATTTAACCTAGCTACCCGTGTCAAATTTACCACTTTAAACTTTTGAGTGATGATTCGTATTAAAATTTGTTGAGATAGTTTCCAACTCCGGCTGCGCAGGTCACCTGAGAACAGAGAAAGTGTTAGACACAAGAGCTTGCCGGGGTTGCCGGCGGGGGATAGCTCCGATGCCTAAGTCAGTTCTTTTCTTTGAGAGAGAGACTTAGAGTAATTTTTCTGTATTATGATTGTACGTACCTCTTGCCGAACTCATCCCCCTCCTTATATAGTGGCAGTCATCCCGAAGCCCATTTAATGAAGCCCTTCCGTGGGCCCCTGGGCTTCCCTTTAGTTGTTAATGCCCCATGCGGGCCATTAAATGTTGTTCCACGTGCCATAAGCGTAGTGGTCCACGGTATGTTAATTCTTGTCCGATTGTCACGTCAGTCATGTCTTAGTGGGCTTTGTAAGCATCGGGAACTCGCGGGCGTAATGATCGAGGTCGGCGATCATAAATGTTCGCTATGATGGGGCTTGTCCCTTCTTCATAAAGATCGTTAACTCTTCTGTATGGGAGCCGAACCTTAAGGGTCGGCGAGGATCCTGTAGTCAGGAGCAGAACCTCGGGGGTCGGCAGAATTCCACATACAGAACCGGACCCAGGGGTTCGGTAGGATCCCTAACGCATCGGCCGAACCTTATGTCCAGAGTTCGGTGGAGGGGTGGGCTTGGACTAGACCTGCATGGGCCATGCTGTAAGAGAATCAGATGTGGGCCTAACTGTAGATCCGAGCCCAATCCCCAACAAAATTCATTACCTATACATCATTTAAAAATTAAATTATGGTTGACAATAATTGATACAAAAAGATCGTATACATCAAAATTCATTGCAAGTGACAAATTCCAAATAACATCAGTGCGTTCCAAACTTCCAAGGACCACTCATGCACTGCAATTTACTTGAATGTACTGTATGCGGTCGCGTCATCGCGTTGGCAGACTTATCTCTTTACTTTTCTTTCCAGAAAATTCAAAAAAAATTTCACATCAATCAATTACTTATCCCTTCATTATCTCAAAACCAGAAGATGGGCTATATATGTTTGTTATTTTATCATCTTTCCGGGCATTAAATACTTTTAATGTATGATAATTGTTTTGGATTTCTTCCGATGACCCCACTTCTACTCCAACAAGTCCTTTCTTTCATATTACCAAAAAAAAAAAAAAAAAAAACCTATCTTAATTTGGATGATAATTTTAAAATTTTTATCAATTTTTAAAGGACTCATAAAGAACTGGAGTCTTTGTTCTAGTAATACAGTCACATTAGCGCGTCGGCAGACTTATCTCTTTACTTTTCTTTCTTAGAAATTCAAAATTTTTTTCACATCAATCAATTACTTATCCATTTATTATCTCAAAATCAGAAGAAGGGCTATGTTTATTATGTTAATATTTTATTATCTTTTCGGGCATTAAATACTTTTAATGTATGATAATTGTTTTGAATTTCTTGTGAAAATCCCACTTCTACTATCACAACAAGTCCTTTCTTTTTTTTTAAAAAAAAAAAAAATTATTACAAGTCTAATAATAATTTTAAAATTTTTATCAATTTTTAAAAAATTTGAGAAAAACT
>FXXK01002244.1:20687-54887 GCA_900184695.1 Betula pendula
ATTTTAATTTTTAAAAAACAAATGAGATAACTTTACTTATCAAAATAAAGTCTCTAAAATTTAGTGTCCTCTAAAATGTAATGTTCTCTAAAATTTAAAGTCTTTCAATTTAGTGTATCGAAATTTCAATTAATTACAATGTCTCTCATCAGTTATAATTTTTTGTTAAATCATTTTAAAATTATCAAAATATAAATATTTTTATAAATTTTGTAAAATTTTAACCAATGAATAACAATTTAAAAGTAAATAAAGTTATCATAAAATAAATAAAATTACCAGTTTTATTTTGGCTTACAGCACCCAACGCAAAGTAAATCAAATGGTAAATTTGATTTCAAGAAATTGAAATCAAATCCTTTCGTTTATTACAGCCGGATCCATTTTTAATAGGCACTCCTCTTACGTAATAATTTTTTTTCTTACGTACTTAACATTAAAAAGCAGAGAGTCTCCTTTCTAATCTATCACCTCCTTTCTTCTCTCTCTTAAGCTCTATCTCTCTCCAATGTGGAACCTAAGCAGAATACACGTCTTTGGGCCACCCTCTTACCATGTATTTTACACCTCTCTACCTAGCCTTCTTGCTGTACCACCTGACCAGCACCGTCGCCGGTGGATCGCCGTCTCCTTATTACACACCGGTCGATGATATTCGCCTCAACTGTGGCTCCTCTGGCAATTCAACTGCATTAGACGGTTGGACCTGGATTGGAGACGTGGATTCAAAATTCTTCCCCGTTGAACAATCACAAAACCATGCATCTATAACCGCCAGCGCAGTTGAACAATCCTCCTCCGGCGCTGAAGTACCCTATGCCGATGCCCGGCTTTCTATCTCAGAATTCACATACATATTTCCGCTCACTGTCGGCCAAAAATTCATTCGACTATACTTCTATCCGGCTTCGTACTCCAACTTTGATCGCTCTAACGCACTATTCTCTGTCAAAGTCGATAATTTTACTCTTCTTAGCAACTTCAACGCTTCTCTTACAGCAGATGCCGATGGTGTTTCCGGGGATATCATATATAGAGAATACTGTGTCAACATCGTGGAGCATCAGAGGTTGCACATAAGCTTCACGCCGAGCGTTGGTAATACATATGCTTTTGTCAATGGAATTCAGATCTTGTCGATGCCTCCCAATCTCTATTACACTCCGTCTGGCGATGAAGGATTTTCTATTATCGGCCAGCGGAGTCTGTACCGCATCAAGAACAACACTGCTCTCGAGATGGTATACAGAGTAAATGTTGGAGGCCTCTCCATCCCACCCTCTGAAGACACTGGCATGTTCCGAAGATGGAGTCAGGACGACGGGTACTTGTCAGAAAATAAAAGATCTGTTAAACTTTTCAACCGAACTATTGAACTAAACTTTACCAAGATACCTGCGTACACTGCACCAGAAGACGTCTATCGAAGTGCCCGGACTATGGGGACGAACAAAACTCTCAACAAGAGCTACAATCTCACCTTGGAATTCCCCGTAGACTCTAGGTATGATTACCTTGTTAGGCTACACTTCTGCGAGTTTCAACCGGTGATTACTCAGCCACACGACAGAGTGTTCCTTATTTTCATAGCAAATCAAACTGCTGAGAAAGCAGCCGACGTGATAACATGGAGTGGTGGAAATGGTGTTCCGGTGTATAGAGACTACGCCGTTTCCATGTTTGGCAAAGAAGGCGAGAAGAAAACGAACCTCTCTCTCGCATTACAAGCAAACCCACAAGACTGGAAGACTACTTACGATGATGCAATCTTGAACGGTGTCGAAATCTTTAAAGTAAGCGACCATAATGGCAGTCTCGCCGGACCCAATCCAGACCCACTTCCGTTGGTCCCTCCAACACTTGTGCCACCAACAAAACCGATGAAGTCCAAGAATAACACTACAATAATAGGTGCCGTCGGTGGTGGAGTTTTCGGCTTTGTTGTAATATCCATTATCGGATTCTTGATTTTCCGGCGGCGCAAGAGAGTCAAGGACGCCAGCTCTACAAACAAGTCAACAAAGACCCGCAGGTCACCTCTACTGTCTGATCAGTGTCATCACTTTTCATTGGCTATGATTAAAGCAGCCACCAACAACTTTGACGAAGCTCTCATAATTGGTGCCGGTGGGTTTGGTAACGTGTACAAAGGGTACATTGAGGGTGAGGCCAACCCAGTAGCAATCAAGAGGTTGACACCTGGCTCTCAACAAGGGGCCCACGAGTTCGAGACTGAGATTGAGATGCTCTCCCAGCTTCGCCACCGCCATCTCGTTTCTCTGATTGGATACTGTAACGACGGGAATGAAATGATCCTTGTGTTTGATTTTATGGCCCGTGGGACCCTCCGTGATCATCTCTACAACACCGCCCATAATCCTCCTCTTCACTGGAAGCAACGACTGGAGATCTGTATCGGTGCAGCACATGGGCTAAACTATCTTCATACGGGCGCGAACCACACGATCATTCATCGCGACGTAAAGACGACAAATATCTTATTGGATGAGAAATGNGAGTTCGAGACTGAGATTGAGATGCTCTCCCAGCTTCGCCACCGCCATCTCGTTTCTCTGATTGGATACTGTAACGACGGGAATGAAATGATCCTTGTGTTTGATTTTATGGCCCGTGGGACCCTCCGTGATCATCTCTACAACACCGCCCATAATCCTCCTCTTCACTGGAAGCAACGACTGGAGATCTGTATCGGTGCAGCACATGGGCTAAACTATCTTCATACGGGCGCGAACCACACGATCATTCATCGCGACGTAAAGACGACAAATATCTTATTGGATGAGAAATGGGTGGCAAAGGTGTCTGATTTTGGACTGTCCAAAATAGGCCCCACTGGAAAGCCCGAGGCCCATGTTAGCACAGTAGTCAAGGGTACTTTTGGGTATTTAGACCCGGAGTACTACCGGCGTCAACAATTGTCTCAGAAGTCTGATGTGTACTCGTTTGGTATAGTTTTGTGTGAAGTATTGTCTGCAAAGCCGCCCATAATACATACTACAGAGACACAAGTGGTGGTCCTAGGGGAATGGGCATCAGAATGTTATCGTAATGGAGAGGTTGATCAGATTGTTGATCCATCATTGAAGGGTGAAATAGCAGACGAGTGTTTGAAGACATTTGCTGAGATCGCCGTTAATTGTTTGCATGACAACGGAATCAACCGGCCATCAATGAATGATGTAGTGCGGGACCTTGAGCTCGCATTGCAGTTGCAGAAGAGTGCAGACAAAGAGCTCGAGGAGGAAGGTGTCTTGCCCAATGACATGTGTAGTACGATCGACGGACAAGATTTCTCTGAGATTATGAATCCCCAAGGTCGGTGAAAGAAGATGGTAGCTGACTTTTTAGGATGTCTTATTGGAGTCACATTGCGGACGAGGAGGAGTCTAGATCGGTTTGAAATCAAGTCATCTTATATGGCAAGTGGAGCAACTATTGTATTGTATGAAAACATCGAATGTTAATGCTATCTTTGAATATCATGGAAATCTTTTATTTAGAATGTCTTGTTTTAATAAATTATTGAGATTGGTAATTACACGGATGTAATGTTAGAGTTTTAACTTTATTGAGGTATCCCACACACCCGAACGTATCCAACAATATGGGTTTTACACTAGCCTTTCTAATAGATACATATTAGTTATTGGGGGACAAAAATACCTCTAGGAAATTTCCTTGATGGTTAGAAAGCTTATTTTAGACAAGAGAGGATTAGGGTTCTCATCTTCAACGTTAACGCGCACCGCCAATTTTCAGGAAACACTTTAAGGTGTAAAGTTGTAAAGGTAATCCACCTCTCATCATCAGAATCGTTTTCTTCAAGTAACGGTCATTGAGAGATACAATTCTTATTATTCTGTTAGACTCTATTCATAAATCATCAAAGATTTAGTCGTTCAGCCATCCTAACAACTATTTTTATGACTTGCACGTGGTGTAAGCCACCATTTCTCTCTTATGTGATGTTGCGTTTTGGATAGATCATTTGAAAGATGAACGGCTTCAATTAAAGCTATTGCACTGCATCAATACCTTTGGGTATTACACACGATCTCCCTAAACAACTACCCTATATTTCACAATAAGTATCAATCATGAAAGCAAGCCTGACTGAATAATGAGCAGTTCTAAGTATATGCATAATTATCACATATTATGTTAACTCCCTTTGAAACTTGTTATGACTTGTGACAGACAAAGTGATTCATTATTTTCACTCACAACATAAGATGATTGCAAATTAGCAATTGTCTGTAATCTGAATCAAAGGAAATTGATCAAAAGAAAAATAACTGCCACAAGGATAATAGGATACACTTTTTTTTTTTTTCTTTTCTTGGTAAATAATAGGATAATCCATTTGCCATCTCTCTCTTTGGAAGGAAATATTTGAAAATTTACAACACATGATTCTCCTCCATGTCCAGACCTCTTTTTCTCCTCATGCTGTTTTAGCTTGCTGCCAATCCAAAAAAAAAAAAAAAATCAAAATCAATAAAATTCAGCTTAAGTGTTAATTCGAGCAGAAGTGTACATCAAAACACGGTGTCTATATAGCACCAAAGCTATCACCAATTTAATCGAGGGGTAGATGCATCCAGGACCATCAGGGATTCGCTATAAAGGAAAGGAAAGGTAATTTCACACCACAAATGCATATGCATTTTTATCCACTATCTGAGATTTGCTATGGAAGGACATAAAGTCACATTAAATGCAATGCTGAACATAAATTGTATGATTATCTGGTTTCTGGAGATTCCCCTTATTTACTTGTTCACAATCTCATCAGAAGAACCATCCCAAATGGCAACCAGAAGGCAGACACAGCATAAATCAACTTAATACGCAGCACTTATAAGCCACAAATGTTCAGCACCATATAACCACTTAAGTTGCAGGGCAAAAAGTTGAAACAAATGCCTACTATGGTGTAAAACTAGATTTTAATACGAGGATTTGGCTTAGGTGCCGTGAATATATACTGTAATTTTTTCAACGGTCTAGAAACCAAATATACAAGAATCCAAAATTTGATGGCAGTTATTCTTTGAAGCATAAATTCTGCTCGTTAGGTAACCGAACTTTTTATGTACTAGCTATGACCTGGTATAAGGTTTGGGGTTGAATGCTTGACACTCAACCAGACCATTTTTCTTTTTTACCAAAAAAAAAAAACGCAGACTTTTTTTATTACTTTTTTTAAAAAAAATTTTCCTGCTAAGTTTAAGCTGAAAAACTCACCCGTTTCTCTTCTTCCAGCTGGGCCTTGATGTAAGAGTAGGTTGCTACTCCAGCAATTGCAATGGCTGTTCCAATACCAGTTTGTGTTGAAATTTTGTTACCTGCCAAGAGCCATATGTTACACATCATTCAGATAAAAAGTTCTTTAGGTAAATAAAGAGTGGAAGAAAGGAAAAAGCAGAAGGAAAAAAAAAATACCGAAGACCAGGATTGAGAATCCAATCACAAACACTCGTTTCAACACGTTCCCAACTGCATGTGTAAGAGGTGCCACCCTCTCCAGGGTATTGGTGGCCAACTGTATTCAAGCAGCCGAAAAAGAGAACAGTTTTTTTATCAGCTCATAACATCATACTCTGCTAAAAATTATCAATTAATGAAGGTAAGGACTTCAATAAGAATGAATCTAGCCGAATGGCAGAGAGGGCTCATATAATTGCAAGAATAAAATAACTTCTACACAAGCCATGCAGGCATCAATTACAAAAGAATATGGAGAAAAAAAAAATGTACCTGATTGTAAAGATGGTAAAACATTCCCACCCAAAAAAGGTCTGTGACGAACTTGGTTAGACCTACTTTGGCAATTGCATCATTAAAGCCATGCTTCATCAGTTGAGGTCCCTCCAACTGTAAAAAAAAATGAGGCCATGGAAATAACGAAAGACCTTAAAACATAAACTTTTATTTGGGTTACATATATCGAAATTCTAGAGTTGCAAGTGAAGCTCACTTACAATGATGGCAGGTGGAATACAGACAAAGAGAGCAATGATGGAAATATAAGCATAGAGATTAGTACTATCCATGCCAGTCTGCAAAATCCACATGTAAAAACAAAAAGCCCATTAGACAAGCTTCTGAGCCAGGGAAGATAACAACTCTATAAACTCATTTAACAGATTAACTCAAGGTAGAAGGGTTAAGAAGAGTTTCATAGAAGATAACCATGGCTTTCTTTGAATAGATACTCCTATATGTAAAGGATATATTGGAAATCATAGCACTAATGAAGCCAACCCAGTTGAATGACAGCTCAGTCAATGATGCCATTGACACACCTGCATGTCAAATCAAAGGCAAACTTACCATTATAGAAGTTAAAATATGTTTATTAGAAATGTACAGAGAAAAATCGAATTAAATTTGTATATGGACTGGCCTTCACCTTCGAAACCTTCATAGATTATACAATATGTATATTTTGTAAGTAACTATTACTCTCTTATACTTCGTCCCATAATAACTGAAAATTGACAAATGGTACGCATTTTAATGAAACAAACACCCTTTCTAAAATGAGAAATGCTACGCTTACAAAATATTATTAAAAAAAAATTCTTACAAACTAATGTGACACAATATGATTAGATTTTTCAAAATTTGGATGAATCTTCCTTCCAATTATGTTGTGCCACATCATTTTGTAAGAAATTTTTTTTTTTTTTTAGAATATTTTGTAAGCCTAATATTTCTCTTCTAAAATATCCTTAGATGGGCCAATAAAGGTGAGTTCAAGTTTGAAAAAACATGTTTTCAAAATTGAAAAAAAAAGAAGAAAAAAAAGAGAGAAATAGAGGGTAGGTTGAATGAATACAGGTTATATTTGAAAATTTTCATTTATTTTGGGACCGTCCAAAAAGAAAAGTACATTGTGGTAGAAGGAGCTAGAATTAATGTCATAAATCAGTCATCTGGTCATGTGGTGATCCACTGTCTAGATTAGGATATTTCAACCAACATGATATGACTGAAACAACCACATAAATAGACGGAAGAGAGCTTACCAAGAACAACAGGAGCCAAAGACAGCCATA
Organism: Betula pendula; assembly: GCA_900184695.1. Lineage (NCBI taxonomy): Eukaryota > Viridiplantae > Streptophyta > Magnoliopsida > Fagales > Betulaceae > Betula > Betula pendula. The sequence continues at coordinate 27,773 of FXXK01002244.1, forward strand.
AAGTTATAGGTATTGGTTGTCCAAGAATGAACTGAGAGGCAGAAGCATTGAAGAAGGGCTCAAGAGCTGAAACAAATAAATATTATTTCAGCGGAAGAAACTTTAGACTCAATTAGTATTGGTCATATCTGTGCAAGGGCATCGAATTTTCTGTCACCTTTAATTGTATGAGTGAATGAGACAGCAACAGCTGCAAAAGAGACATTGCTTGTCACGTGGCCAAGTGCATGACACACGGCAACAGGGACGAGCAGCTTCAAGAGGTTTGAGTCAATAGGCTACAAAGAGAAACCACAGTTACATGCAAATACAATCAGCAGATAAAAAAGGATTTCAAGTTTTATCATAAAAATCGCGACGATTCATATACATAGTCCTGCGAATCTCAAATAAGTAACCACAAAAAACATTGGACGGGCAAATGGTAACGGGAAAATATCAAACTATAATATGATGGACAGTTCAAGATCTGGTACCCCATTATCATCCTAGAAATCCTTAGTAAAAACTTATGATTTTGTTTGTCCTAACAGAACTCACAATGAGTTTTTTGAATTTGACTTTTCTCTAAGTTTTTAACAAAACACACAAAAACTACCATTTAACAAACTCTCTATCAAATATTAGATTCAACATTTGTCAGAAACTCTCTTTAAATCTAAAGAACAAAAAAGTGAATGTTAAAATTTTTTTTCTTCTTTCCTCTCAACCAAAGTAGATTTTTAATATAAAGAATCCAAAAGTTGGTATCATCAATAAAATAGAATATTTAACTAGTTAAAGTAGAAAAATATTTATAGAGTTTGATATTTAGTGGTACGGAAAAGTTGCTATCTAAATCAACTAAAATAAATTTTTAGAGTTAAATTTAGAAAAAATTTAAAGAGCTCATTGTGAATGTTTTATGAGTAATTATATATGTCACCCTTCATGTCTACCTTGTGTCAATCAAAAGTGATGTGGCTTTTAAAATCACCATTGAATTTATTATCGATAATTATTGACTTTTAATCTAATAGTGATTTTAAAAGCCACATCACTTTTGGTTGACACAAGGTAGACATGGAGGGTGACTTGTATCATTACTCATGTTTTAAAGCTTATATTTCAAATTCCCAAGCCAAGGGTATGTTTGGGAACCCCACCTAATTTAACTTCCTTTTATTCTTTTTAAAAGTCAATTTTTTTCTTCAACTCAAAAGACACCTTGGAACCCCACCCCCGACATTAATGGGGGTGGCTCGGTCATTCCTAACATTAATGGGGGTGGCCGAGCCACCCCCGAGCAGCCACCCCCGTTTAATTTGGGGCCACCCCCAGTAGTTTCGGGGTGGCTCCAAGTAGTTTTCAAGGATGGCTTAACCACCCCCGAAATGTTTGGAGGTGGATTGGCTACCCTCAAACATTTCGGTATTGGTTCAAAAGCTATCCAATTTTTTTTTAAAAAAAAAAAAAATTTAAAAATTTAAATCTTTTATTTATTTTTAATTTTACTTTTTCTTAAATATATTCACCTACCAAAACTTCTTTTTTAAATCATCTAAACATAATTCAATTTTTTTTTTTTTAGTATCCGTAAAGTTAAGTTAAAAAAAAAACAAAAAATCGAATAAAATCGAACACCTAAACTGCCTCAAATCTCTCGGACCAAATAAAAAAATGCCCTAAAACAATTAAAAGAAGACTCTTGACTCTTAAAGCAATTATAATGTCATCGTTTTACTTTACACAACGGCCAAAAATAGAGCATTTAAGCGTGACATGACCTAATTAACAAGTACCAATCTCATAAAACACACTCAATTAATTGTTAGAACGTTAATCACAAAAATAAATAAATAAATAAATTGTTAGAATGTACGGCAAAGGTAAAAAAATAAAAAATAAAAAATTTTAAGAGTGTAACTGGGCTTGAAGGGTTTCGCTTACAGCGCGCTTGGGAAGGCCCACAGTCCAGCTCACCAAACAGTATATCACCCCGACCAACAAGTGTATAACCGACACAAAGCTGCACGCATCAGAAACCAACTATCATCGGAAAACACGCTAATGTATGTACAACCCTAAAGTTGACGACATTTACAATCCTACACACCTAAAATTACGCATAATTTATCTCAAAATGCCGCACTTACTAGGGGTACGGGAAGTAATTGTAGATCTTCTTGTTGAGGATGTTGAAAATCACGTTCAGGAAATACCTGCACCATGACAATTTCGTAATTTAACGCACTCAGTCACACACACACCAAGAACATAAACAACTACACCGAATCTTCGACTCTTTGACCCGTTGACAGTTAGAGCCTAAAACTCAGCTAGATATCTTATTGTGCGCCACAGGCACAGGTTAGAGAGTGCACGTGACCTACCACATGAAGAAGAAGAAGCCCGTGATGAGAAACGGGTACTTCTCTAAGAACCCGACCGGAGCGATCTTCGCTTCCCTGTAAGAAACACAATCGAGTCAGAGAGAAGAGACCAAAGAGAACTACCTCTCGGCCGAGTCAGAACGGAGGAAACGGACCTCACCCGGCGGAATCGCTCCCTTCTGCCGGCGACGACGAAGCCGCGGAGCAGACGCGGCTCGGCCTCGGAACCTTCGCGCCGAGGCTCGAGCTCTCGAGCAGCAGAGCCGGTCGGAGCTGCCTCCCCCATATCAGGTTTCCGCCCTCTCCGACGGCCCCGATCGGCCTCGCGGAGACGAAGCTGACGCTGCTGTTGTTGCCGCTCTCTCTCTGAGGCTTTCGGAGGTGGGGGAGGGGAGCGAAGGTGGCGGCGCGTGACAGCACTCGCGACTCCATGATCAGAGAGAGAGAGTGTGAGTAAGGAAGAGAGCGAAATGTGCTTGTGGTAGCTACGCTGAGCTCTTATTCACCACCAGAGAAAGGGCTTATCCTGCGCCGAAATGGATAACTTGCACCAGGGGAGCAGTGCGTACCGTTTCAACTGTGACAGGCCGAGCGGTTAATCACCTATTCGATTCTGATTCGGTATCTCGCGGGCCACACTCATAAAATACACCCACCTGTGGATCGCCTAAAAAGGAAATCAGGGATTAGGGTATAGTTTGATGGACGGTGTGAGAGCGTTGGGGGAATAGAGTATGGTAGGATGAGGGGTACGTGTCAGTTTGTGGTCCAACGGAGGAAGGTTTAAGGGAGAAAGATATTGATATTGTGGCTGTGGAGGAGGATATGTGGGTCCGTCTTATCCCCAGCGATAGGCCTGGGAGGGAGGGCCTGTCTTGTCCAATCGTGGATCGTGGTGTTCTTGTTCAATCTCTTATCGTCGGTATCTACTTTCTTTCCTTCGTAATGGGGGGTGGTGACCGGGGGAGCAATTACTGTATTATTCTCATTTAAAAAATAAAATAAAATTATTGGTTATAATAATGTTATTTTTCATGTCCATATGTTTAGTTTTCACATTTATTGCATACGAGAGACATCGTGTTTTAAATGATTAATACTTTTGCTTTTTTTGAGTGGCTGATTTTGTTTCATTAGTCGGTATAAAATATATATATGATAACATTATTTTATTATTAAATATTATATTCAGCTCTAATATAAAGTGAATGACTTTTTTTAAAGTTTTGTTAAACATTTTTCTCTTTATTATAATTATATTATCATTTATCGCCAAAACTTAAATGGGTAATAATAAATAAGTGCAAGCAAATGTAATATTTAATTAAAATGAGAAGTACATTATGAAGATAAAGTTCCGCTAATACCTTGTTAAACTATATTTGTTTCAAAAATTTAAATTAATAAAAAATAATATATTTAATAAATTAATTAAAAGATATTTTTATAAAAAGAAAATAGTTAATAGACAACTTCCTTTTAAAAGTTAGTATTTACAAGTTCAAAAAAAAGACAATAGCTATTATTTTCATTTCCAACAGACTTTTTATGTGAGAATTATTTTACTCTTCCAAGTTCCATCAAATACTTTAAAATAGACTATTTTCATTCATTTTGCAAAAGTGAAATTTCACGGTAACTCCCATCCCCAGTGAAATTTCCCGTGTTCTATGTAGCCTTTTGAAGAGGTATTCATGTGATAAACACAACTAAAGAAAAGCGATTGTCATCCGTGAGGTATCGACCCGCCTAAAGAAATGTGGATGATTTATTGCATGCATCTCTTTCGAAGATTAACGGTGAATCTAATTTTAATTAAAATAAAATCAGGTTTACCTTAATTATAATAGATACGACCTATATTTCATTTGTCTCCTTCTAAAATTTATGTAATTTTTAAAATTATTATTAAATCTAGATACGGATTTAAGGGGATGGTGGTGGCCATGGCCCCCATCAGCCCCACCTCTAAAAAATTTTTTGTTAAAAAAGATTTTTTAAGCTTTAAATTTGTTTAAAAAGTAGTTTATGTATTTTTTTTTTTTCTTATTTTGGCTCCTATAATTATTTTTTGATGCAGCCTGGCCTCCTTCAAGTTGAATTTTTAGTTTCATCTATAATTAGATCAAAATCTAATAATGATATATTATAAATTTAATTTTTTAGAGTCTTAAAAGATCGGCTGAGCCACCACAGCACCATGATAAGTAGTAATTTTTTGGCACATGAATATGATGGTTCGTTTGGAAATTTCACTGGGGATTGGAGTTTTATAGTGCTCTTAGATTTGGACTGCTAGTTTTTTTAAGTGGAAATGTTTAGTTGTTTTTTAAGGGTGCTGTAAGAAAAAATTTATAAGAGATTTTCTGTAGTTTTTTCAACAATTCAAATTTAATTTCACTCTCTCTTTCTATTTCTTGTGAAAATTTTGAAATTAAATCTAAATTATTTAAAAAACCATAGAAAATTTTTTGTAATTTTTTTTTACGTGACATTAACCAAATCTTTAGAAGCCCAAGTAGCCCACCTAGATCATACTCCGAAAGACACCAACGACTATTTCCCAACCTTGGCCATAGTTGCAAAGCCCAATGAAATGCGTGCTCCTTAGTTCGTGCCTCTCGCTCTAAAATTAAAATTAAAAAAATAAGACAGCTTCACTGAGTCTGACAATGGCTACGAAATCTTGAACATTTCTCGGGCATCAAGGTTACGATTTGCTGTTGGGATCAGTTTCTGCGTTCTAGATGATCACGGTCTCGTATGCCAAGGTTGAAGAAAGTTCCGACGTTCAGGTACTCTTCCAATTAGCTAGTATTGAAGAAAGCATCACTGCGGCCGCCACCTGCTTGATAGAATGCGTAACAGAGTTGTATTTATAATCACGTGGACGCACCCAAACACACTGTTTTACAAAATTCGATCTTAGCTTCGGTTATTGCTTTGTTCCTAAACAGACTTTTTGGCTGCTTTATCGGATAGTAGAATAGAAGAACACTATCTTCATACGAGAATTACCTGAAGATTGAGTCTGGTTATATTTGTGAATGTATACCCACACTACCACTGGTTTTGTTTTTTCAGATATCATTTTGTTTGTTGCTTGAAGAGAATCTCTATTTGTTTTAATATTTTGGGTTTGACATGTCAAAGCGTTTGAGTGTTTGTAGAATTTCAAAGCATCTGATTCAATTACAACTTTCGGAGTTTTGATAAAATTGAGTATTAAGAAGGTTTTGTCATTGTTGATTTACTCTTACAGGAACCATGACTTTTGCATTAGGAAAGACTATGTAACTTAGAGAAGATTACTCTATTCAGGAGCAACTTGTTTCTGTACCAACTAACATACATTCACTGGCAAATGCCATTTGGACATTGAGTGTCGCAGAAGTGCATATCTTTGTTGTTAGTTTGTATGGATACAAGCCGTTAAAAGATAAATTCGGCTTTGTTTGTAGTGGGTGAAGTCAAGAAAGAGAAATTCCAGTAATGGGCAGTAAAACTATGTTTAAATGGTCAAAACAGATCACATCCTCCCAAGTTGAGCAGTTGATACGAGCTGAAAGGGATGTAAAGAAAGCTATTCTAATATTTGATTCAGCCACAGCTGAGTATGCTAATGGGTTTCAGCATAATCATAACACCTTTGGTATAATGATCTCCAAATTAGTCTCAGCAAACCAGTTCAGCCCAGCAGAGGAGCTCCTTAATAGAATGAAGGAGGAAAAGTGTAGTATTACAGAAGATATATTCCTCTCTATCTGCAGGGCCTTTGGTCGCGTTCACAGGCCACTGGATGCTATTAGGGTCTTCAACAATATGGAGGACTTCCAGTGCAAACCCACCGAGAAGTCTTACATTACAGTATTTGCCATTCTTGTTGAAGAAAACCAGTTAAAGGTGGCTCTACGATTTTATAGGCATATGAGAGAAAAAGGTATTCCACCTAGTGTTGCTTCCCTTAATGTATTGATTAAAGCCCTTTGCAAGAACAGTGGGACTATGGAAGCTGCTCTTCGGATATTTCGCGAGATGCCCAATCATGGTTGTACTCCAGATTCATATACGTATGGTACTCTGATTAACGGGTTGTGTAGATTGGGAAAGATTGGTGAAGCAAAGGAGCTATTCAAAGAGATGGAGACAAAAGGTTGTTCACCCAGTGTTGTGACCTACACTTCTTTGATACATGGTTTGTGCCAGTCTGGAAATTTAGATGAAGCTATTGGATTGCTCGATGAGATGAAGAGCAAAGGTATTGAGCCAAATGTGTTTACCTACAGTGCTTTAATGGATGGTCTGTGCAAGGGTGGCTGTTCTTCACAAGCCATGGAACTACTGGAGATGATGATCAGCAAGCGCCTTAGGCCCAATACAATAACTTACAGTACTCTGATTCATGGACTCTGTAAAGAAGGAAAGCTTCGAGAAGCTTTAGAGATTCTTGACAGGATGAAGCTTCAGGGATTGAAACCAGATGCAGGGTTGTATGGGAAGATCATTAGTGGCTTCTGTGATATTTGCAAGTTTCAAGAAGCTGCAAACTTCCTTGATGAAATGGTCCTTGGGGGAATCTCACCAAACCGATTAACTTGGAGCCTTCACGTTAGGATTTATAATATGGTGGTCCAAGGCCTTTGTACCAATGGAGATCCGAATCGGGCTTTTCAGTTATACCTTAGCATGCGGACTAGGGGTATCTCCATCGATGCTGGAACTTTTGATTCTCTAGTCCAGTGTTTCTCTAAGAGAGGAGACTTACACAAGGCCGCTCACATTGTTGATGAGATGGTGACCGATGGATGTATTCCAACTGAGGGAACATGGAGTGCAGTGTTTCATGGATTTTGGGATCGAAGGAAGGTGCGGGAAGCTGTTGAACTGTTGCAGGTCAAGTTGATGAGCGAATTTGCTGAGCCTGCAATATAGATCTGGATTGAGTTCTATGAATCAGTAAGTGCTCTTTGTGTATGGATTCTATTCTTTCTAATCAAATTATTTGAATCACATTAGCATCTCTTTGAACTTCAGAATCTTAATTCGCCTATCTGATGAATGATACAATTTAACTTGTAGTAGTTGTTGTTTGATGGAGTTTTATCATTAGTAACATGTCCAAGTAACTGATATTGTATTAAAGAATGTATCAGGCTGTTTGATATTCACTGGAGAAAGCTGACTTGCTGTCCTTGAAACATTACCTGGACCATCCTTTAGAACTATCCAATCAGGAGGTGTTGTGATGACGAGTTATTTCTGCAAAAGCACCATAGATGTTGCCTGTTGGGACTGGGACTCATAAACAGTCCATGGTGTTTATTACGCCAATGAAATCTTCATATTCTGCTGGAAGAGATATTTTGTTGATTTTTGGAATAAAATAGAGGTGAGCTACAAAGTTGATTTCCGGGTTTTGCTTTGCCTAACTAAATAGGATTTTATGGGATATGCCTCAAAGGAGTACTTTGGTGTAGAGCTTTCAGCTCTTTAGCAAGTGTTGGTGCTATTTAAGTGGGGTCCTGGAACGGGTGGTTTGGATACAGTCCTCTTCTTCAGCATTTATTTTGCGTGTCTGCCATGATTTGTAGATTAATTGTTTTTGAGTATTCCTTTTTCTTTTGTTTTTAGTGAAAATATATGTGTGTTATGTAATTCAGAAATTCAACTCTACCCTTTCTGCTCTTAGCTAAGCAAGCTTCTTGCTCCTTTTCTGAAAACTAATCTGCTTTAACGTAATCTCTATGGCATTTTGAAAATCTTGCCTTCCTACATACCCTTTAGTTGGCACATTTTCTCTTTCAAAACCCAGATTATCACTTTGGTATGCTCAAATCAGCAAACATTCTTTATGTTGCTTGTACAAATTGCCGTGGATGAATGAAGTGACAAGTAATTTTCAGTGTCCAAAATGCATTCTATGGCTTATGGTGACTCCTAGTATGTATTGAGCATTGACATGGCTGAAATGATCATTTTGCAAATACCTTCTTTTTCCCATTCTTTTTGACGATTGCAATATGGTGGTCCTTATTGAAACAATTGTGAAATAATTTAATCTTGTGGTGTCAATCTTCATTTTGGTCGAATTAAGTACTGCAGCTGGTTTGCATGAGAGTGTTGCTAATGCGTGTGCATGTGAAATTTGGTTTACGCTATTCATGTCCAGTCATTATCCTATTATATAAACTAAAATTTGGTATATTCTTCAATATGGAGTTGTTGATTTACTCTAGATTTTGATGTGTTGCAATGATCTGTGACTAAAAATCATTGACGCTCGTTCAAACTCACTCAGCATACACAGGAGCCCATTACTTGCATTGGAATAGTGATTCTATTTTAAAATCTTACCCCAACCCTCTTAGTTTCAGTATGATGAAGTTCTGAACTGCATATGTGGATATTATGCTGAGTCACAATCATCTTGCTCTGTCAATATTAGCACTTTCTGTAATTTGACATGTATGAACAGGCTATTTCCAATTAACATAATGGTTCAGTTCCAGAGAATCATCTTATGAATGCACTTCAAAGAGAACACAACGAAATAATGTTGCAGAATTCACATGAATCCACAGAGTTGTATGACTTTTGAAAGGCATGGAGGTAGATCTATAGAAACCAAGCAAAAGAGGTTTCTTGTTAATTTGCAGAGAGGGGGAAGCCAATTCCATGGCGCTGGGTAGGAAACACAACAAACAACATACTGCAAATTACACCAATTCCGACTGGCAATCCTGTGAGGATCTCCTGTGTCTCATCTGATGGCGTTGGGAAGAAGCAACTTACCACATTGTTATCAAAGAGTGCAACAGCTACAAATACCTGTATTGACATGAAGGCATGCATGAAATCTATGAATTGCAGCCGGTATTTTGCAGCAAGATCAGGTGAGAGGTCGGCTGACCCATCAATGACCCACAGGCCCCGGAATGTGGCAAACCCATAACAAACATTTCCCTTCTTGTCCCTGAAGCTGTCAGTGAAGCTTAGAAGGAAACATGACACCCCACAGAGGGTCACAAGTACAGCAGTCATGAACCGGCTGACCGAGTCACAGTTACCTTGATTTGTGAAAATGGGTGATAGAAGTTGGAAAGCAAGGACTGTTCCAGTAGGTAAAAGATTGGCCAAATGAGCTGTGCTCTTAAATGTCTGGCTAATGGCTTTCTGTATCAGTGTTTTCTCTTCGGTTTCAGTTGTATCTCGCAAGAGGGGATGTTTCGATTCATCGTGATGCTGGGAATTAGATTCTACCTTAATCTCCATGGCACAGAACCTTTCACTTCTCTTTTCCCTTTGTTTGATCTCCTCTTAGTTTGTATGCACAGGTTTCTTGCAAGGTACTGTTTTATAAGTATTGGGAAACTGAGTAGAGGTAAAGGGTGGGAAAGGTGGCTAGGCATGCCTTGCAAGAAAGAGAAAGTGAAACAGAAAACTGAGATAAGGAAAAAGAGCTTCCTCCAGATTTCAGGAAGGGGAGTTTTGTTTCATATTCAATGTTAAAAATTAGTTAGTAAAGTTTAGAGAGGCTGCCAAGTGCCAAATGTATCTACAAAGCTTTAATGACCGTTATGAAACTTGCAATCTTTCTGCAAGTTGTGGCCCTGAGCGGGAGAAAGGGGAAGAGAGAGATTATGTGATGTTTCCAACAATAACTGTAAGGAGTAAGTTAGGCGCCACGGTCGTTTTGTTGCTTGTGTCATGCCATTTGTTTCGCTGAGACGCATTACATAAAAACTGGGCTTTTTTGGGAGGTGATACTCCATTCCTTCGAAGGTTGCACTTCAATTTTCTTTTTTTAATCAGGTTGCACTTGATTGAATCTTACGTGATCGGCTTCGTGTATCTCTTGTACGTCATAATTTATGGAATACTTAATAAGAACAAATTAGGCCAAATTCTATGAAATAGTTCTTAGATTATGTACCAGCTGTCATCACATGGATTGTCTCATCAGCACGTCGCTATAATAATGTTTTGAGTGGAGTCCTTACCTTGTTTGTCGTAGGCGTAATTTGCACTTTCTATAGCCTTCAACCACATAGAACGGGGAAATAAAACAATATTTTGATTTTCTTCTTTTAATGAATAAACATATTGCTTCCTTAACTAATGGCTTGTTCTTAGCCCACACAAACAAATTGTTTATATGGTTAGTGATTGTAGGTGAGAGGAGCTACCAGTTTCGAATTTTTGGGTGATGCAATTTCACCTTCTCAATTCTCAAATAACCAGGAAACCGAGTGAATATAATGTTTTTAGATCTAACTATATGGTCTTGCTTTAGATTAAGATTATGTTTTAATCTAACAGTTATAGCAGTTGGGTTGGAGAAGAGCGGCCAATGGCACTCTATGCTAGAGGTGGCGGGTGTATGTGTTGATGTACTTACGAATTATATGGGTTAATTCGAACTTGACCCAATGGATCGAAATTTTTAATCCTAACACACATCGATTAAATAAAAGAGTAACCTTACCTGACCCCATAATACATTTAATAAATATATTTAACTAGGTTGACCGAAATACAACCAATTTCAACCCATTGGCCTCAACACAAACACAATGTGCTGAAAAAAAAAATGTAATGACCAAAAAAAATAAAGAAAGAAAAGAAACACATGTAACGACCAAAATAAATAAAGACATTACATGGCCATTGGTTTTGTATTTGACTTCTGAGTTATGAATGTTTAACAATGCTCCACTATAATCATCCTAAGGACTAGGTTGTGTCATATTCACTTGATGTGTTTACAATACAAATGACCCATTTTTATAGTGGAAATAAATATAGTAGGTGGAGTGAATGTAAATAAGGTAAGATTAATTACAATCACATGTAAATGTAAATATTATAATAAGGAAAATATCAACCTAATATAAAAATAAAATTTAAAAAAAAAAAAAATCTATATTGTAACATCCTTCAAACTCAAGGTGGAAGTTTGAGTTTGGAAATAAAAACAGTTGTTTTCTTAAATGTTTTTTTTTTTCCTCAAATCGATCTAGTGCAGCAAGGACCAATATATGAGCATGAGCTTGCCTTCAAATCCATTGATGATAGTCGAATACGCTAATGAAACAAATGAGAATTGTGTGAGGTAGGATCAAACAGCTAGATGTGACTTTAGATAGGGCCAGAATCAAGTGCAGTGTGAAGCCAAATTTGGGCGTGAGATTGCCTAGTAGCAAATCGACTGGTGGACGGCAATGACGGCCAGACGGTTGCCGAAAGATGGACGATGGTTGCAACTAAGGATATGTTTGGTACGCGGAATGGCTATTCCAGCCATTCCGCGTACCAAACGTATCGTAAATGTTGATTGTAAGAGGCGGTAAGAAGGTGGCGGCCTAACAGTGGCTAGAGATAACGGACGGATGATGACTGCAGACGGCAACTGGACGATGGTCGAAGGTGGAGTCCGAACAATGGCTGTGTCATTGCATCATGTGCAACACAAGATTTCGTCTCCATGTGCCATGATATCATTTTAAATGAATGTGTTGAAGAAACATTTTGTATAAACACTATAACTTAAAATAAATAATTATGCAAGCTTAATTTTCTCTCTTCTTTTTTTTTTTTTTTTTTTCATAAATACCAATCTTTAACTGTCTACCAACAAAGCGAGAAAAAAAAAAAAAAAAATAAAAAAAAAGAAAAAAAAAAAAAAAAAAAAAAAAAAAAACAACAAAAAAAAAAAATGAAAAAAAAAAAAAAAAAAAAAAGACCAAAAAAAAATATGAAGCAAAGAAAGTTGGCATAAATAGTAATTTTTATTTAAGAATACTTCATTTTCGGTGGATAATGCAATATTGGAAAACTTATTTGTAAGGTTATACATCGAATGCGGATACAGTTTATGTGGGCTAGGAACACCTTCTAGAGTCCCTCTAAGGGTCCTTCTAAAATTTTTTTATTTTTTTAATTAAATTGGGCCACCTTTCATTGAGAAGTGGCCCAATTTAATTAAAAAAATCAAAAAAAATTTTAGAAGGACCCCTAGAAGGACCTCTAGAAGATGCACAAGCATTTTCCTATTTATAATATTTACAATCGTATTTGCAACATGCAGATATCACTTTTAGATATCTACAACATATTTTTACTAATACATTCGAGCATTTATTGTGGTTATTATCCACTATCTTCATATTAGTAATTGATCTATTTTATTCTTTTGACCTTTTTTGTTCTCTAAACTGTTTCTCAACACTCCATTCAGCTAGAAGATCAGAACAACGAGAAAAAGAAAAAACAAAACATTCAGGTTGCTTGCAACCAAAATATCAAAATCTCTCCATTCACCCATTTTCGAACAGAACAAGAAATTGCAGTAAGAAGAACACAAGACCTTCAAAGAGCAACAAACACTTACGAAAAATCAAGAAATTCTCAAAAAAACTTACACTCAATTAGTTGTAGAGAAAACCCAAAGAGAATATTGAAACCCACCTAAAATTTTGTTTGAGCCAATGAAAAATCAGAGACCACGAGGCGAGAGGAAGAAGATATTGGCTATGGGCTTCGGCGTATCACAATGTGAAGTGAATGAGAGTATGAGATATTAGAGTCTAGAGAATCAGAGATGAAAGGCGAGAGGAAGAGATGGTGGCTTTGGGTTAAGGTGGCGTCACGGTGAAGTGAATGAGTGAACTGTGAAGAAAAAACTTAAAACAATATAGACATAACCTGTGCCTAATCCAAAACGTCGTTGTTTTGGTGATTATTAAAAATATATAAAATATATAATTTATATAAAGGGTATACAGATGTGGTTAATAACAGTATCTACATACCCTAAAACCGCTATCCGAGATCACAAATAAAGATAGTATTTTTTACTAACTTCATCCGCATATGCATATAACGAATATAGGTAGTTAATATCCGCTTGTATGTACACTCCTACTTATTTGATGGATATTGATTTAATTTGAATTGTGCTAGGAGAGGCTCTACAGAAGTTAGAATACAGCAGTACTCATCTTGACCGAATAACTTTCACCTAATTAGAGGAAAGGCTCATTCAAGCAGTGACAAATGAAGTGAAAGCAAAAATGTCAACTTAAGGGTCCATTTGTTTTAGTAGTTTCAACGTGTACAATTTAAAAAAATAGCGATTTTAAAATGTAGTTAATAAAAATATAATTTTTAAAAACGCATTCAAGCGTTTGGTAAAATCGTTATTCGGCCTTTATGTTTGCGATTTGAAAACATAAATTTTTTCCCGTTTTCAAATGACATTTTTTTTCATACGCACTCCTAATCACACTTTCTGAAATTTTGTTTAACTTGCAAAATCACAATGCCAAATAGAATTTAAATAATGAGTAATATTACATGTCCAATTTTTTTGTTCAACTTAATCCAACTTTGTATATGTAGACAAAGATGAGCCTCATATACAAAATTTTTTAAAGAGTTTTATTTTATATTTGTGGAGCCCATCTTTGTCCACATATACAAAGTTGGATGAAGTTTGACAAGAATATTGAAAATGTAGCATTTCTCTTATATTATTTAAAATAAGAAGAATGCTACATGTCCAATTTTTTTATCAAACTCCATCTAACTTTGCATATGTGGACAAAGATTGGCCCCACAAATGTAAAAACAAACTCTTTAAAAAAAAACAAAAAAAGCCACATATGCAAAGTTGGATAGAATTGAATAAAAAAGTTGGAAACATAGCATTTTTCATAATACAAAGTTTGCATTCCTATACCCCCAAAAAAGCCAGCCCAAATGTTCGAGAGTTCAATGTCCCAAAAACCCATATGCGCTCAAGCCCAATCCCTGCGGCTGACCTTGAGGTACGGGCCATTGCTTAGTTGCATAAAGTTTATAGTACACGTCAGAGCTTTTAGAGCCCAGCCCAGTTAAACTGAGTGCGCAATTACAGGAACCTTCTTTCACCTATCAAGTCCGTAGGGGACAGTGTCTCATATCATAAGGTAAGGCCCAAATGAAGCCCAGCTCTTCGTCATTTCATCAAACCACCCTATATTTTATGACAAATTCAATTTAGTTAATCATTTAAAAACTGTAATATAAATACTGAAATTGTTAATTTTGTTTGTGATATAATTGGGCATGAAATTTTCTAAGATACGTGTTTTAGTAATTTTCTATCGTTTATATCTAAAATATTTTTATGGAATAATATTAAAAATGATCACATTAAGTAGATAAATTAGCAAGTTTAATATTCAAAAGGATAGTCAAACTCACCTTAAGGTAAAGAGCAAACTTATGTCACTTCGACAACCACCTTTAATTTGTATGGGTAAGAGCAAGTGCATATATCACTAATCTTGGGGATATTTTGTTGTCTTTAATTACAACTCCAACTTGAGTTATAATTAAGATTTGCCTAAACGTCTCTTCTATTCAACGTCACAAAATTAAACATTTCTTAAAGAGTGAACCATGGGACAAAGGGTTGTATTCTTATCTTGTTGCTCAAAAAATCTTTTAGTTTACTTCAGAGCTGGGCATGGTTGGCTTGACTCCCGGTTTCACTTGGTGAGATTTCATGCCTATCAGCTTGGTGAATCTGTTCACACCCACACAATATATATATAATATATGTGCGTGAGAGAGAGAGAGTGCGCGCGGTTGTAATCGAGCTGAATATTAAACGTTTAAGTTTGGTTTGTTTGTTTATTTATTTTTTTTTTTCAACACGAGTTGAGCTCGAACTTATTACCGAGCAAGATAAATTGTTTGAGCTTAGTTCATTTATTTTTTGAACAAACTCGAATTTGTTCATAAGTTACACGATTAATTTATTCATTTCATATATAAAGTAAGTGTCATGATTGTTTAATTTTCTTTTTTGTAAATTCATATTAATTATTGTTAAGATTTTATTATGTGAGTAATTTGATAAATTAACTTGAATATTACACACAAATACGCATATGACATATACTTATATTAAGATTGACTATTACAATAACTTAAACTATATCTATTACATTACATTATATAGCTATATCTATCATTTTTTAATTAATTAATGTCCAAAGACTCGATGAAAGTGGACATATATATGATGTTGATAGGCTAGTTGTTGTTCTATCTCATCTCAAATGGTTTTTTCCAATCCAAGTATTCTAGGGTCTAGAAGGCTTTCAGCGTCAGTTCAATTAAACAACATGAAAGATATTCTTGTGTGATATATTCGAGAATATATTAATAAATGATATAATTACCACGTGAAATTGTTTAAATAAAAGAGATATGCCTCAGAAAGAATATGCCTATTTTACAATCCTAGAAGCAATGAATAAAAGAGCTATATCCCATGTATCATGCTAACAAGTTGATTGCATGCATGCATGTTGACTTGTAAAACAGTGACTTAACCAGAAAAAAACAAAAAAAAAAAAAAGAAAAAAAAATTGGAAGAAATATATCGGTGAAAATTTTGTTTAGCTTTCGGTTTTGGTGTAGTCAGCTAAATTGATTCCTGCCACATCAGCTAGATGCTGTTTAACTATTTTCTTTTTGTAGAAGTTTAAAAAGAAATTTAGACTTACAAAATATTTTATGAAAAAAAATTCTTACAAAATGATATGATATAATTTGATTAAATTTTTTAAAATTTGAATTTATTTATTTTCTTTTTAATTATATTGTGCCACATCACTTTATAAAAATATTTTTTTTAAAAAAATATTTTGTAAACCTAAGTTTCAAACCCCAAATGCCAAAAGCTTGAATATAACTGTCCATATAGACCTACAAAAAGCCACGTTCTCTATTGTAAGTCAAGAGTTTCTTTCTAGAGTTTATAATGATTTATAATTTGCGACGGCACTTATATAAATTCAAAAGATGATAATACCTAGTCTAGATATATTCAAATCACAAGACGCCAACTATATTGTAATTTTGTCATTATTTAATTAACATAAAATGACTTTTTTGTTCAATAAATTAAACTAATTAACTGCAAAAGAGACATAAGTAAGTAATCAATGTGTATCTGTCCAACTGCTTCAACCATCCCTGACTAAAATATTATGTAGTTCGCTAAACCTCATGTTGAAAGGGTTTGAGAGTCTGTCGTTTAGCATGTTCAGAGCTTTTAATATTGCTTCAAACGCAACGGATTTCTTATTTTGTTCGGAACAATTCTAGCCAAACGATATTGTTAGAATATATTCTGAATATTATACTAGTGATTTATGTCTTGGTCGATTTATGTTTCTTGTGTAAGTTGATTTAGGTTTATTCGTATAATTCGACTTATTCAACTATAAATAGGAATCTATATATTGCAAACATAAAGTTATTGAGAGTATATATAATATAGCCTCGAAGGTTATTTAGAATGATGGGCGTAAATATTTAATACTAATCTATCCGTAATTTTTTATATTTTTTTTTGTTCTTTTGCTTTTGCTATTATTCTCGTATTTTAGTTTTCCACCACAAATTTCAACAGATACCACCCTAAAAATCCTATTTTTGTTGCAAATCATCGCCAAGTTTAATTTATATGGTGTCCACCAATTGAATTGATCGAGACAATTAAGAGAAAAACAATTGAAGAAAATATTTATAAAAGGTCAAATGGATCAAGGTCGTTTTAGTACTATAAAGAAAATTGCCATGCATGCTGTATAAGCAAATACTTCTATTGTTTCACCAAACTGGCCATAAAGGAAAAAATAAAAAAAATAAAAAAAAATTATTTCACCGTTATAAGGAATGGTTATAGCTAACCCGTTGTGAATGCTTTTACCCAAAAAAAAAAAAAAAAAGAAAGCTGCCTATGATTATGCATATTGATCTCCTCATCATCATTGGATTCCATTTTAATTCATTTATATCTAGAAAGAAAACTCTTACATATATTAAAAGAGAGGGAAAAAAGATACAGAAATTAAGAATGATTAATGATTCCCAATAAAAAGGTTAACCAAAAATTTAGGTTTTTTTTATTTGAGCTAACCGAAAAAATTAGACACAAGTAGGTCCAAACTCCTAGAATATTGATGTTCTCATAATTATATTGTGAAAATGCAACCGGATTTTTCTGTTTAAAAATCCTTTATTATTATTTTTAAATTTCCATGGGAAGATTCCTTGAATATTAGAATGCAGAAACTGGTCTACACGGTTAGGTAGCTGTTTGCTTGATAGAGATGTGACGATTCTAGAAAGACGAGACTATCCAATAAGATAATAAATAAAATTAAGATAATTTATTTGGGTCATTAGTCAATCATTATAAGATTAAGCTCAATCTAAATTCAATAAACTACATATAACAAATACCACCCACTATCTGGCTTTTTGTGAAACGTACGTTGGTCAGTGGAAGTTACTGTGTAAGTTCATGAATGGATACTCGATCTCTAGTGTAATTGGTCTCTTCTACTTGCCCCCCAAAAAATAAACAGACAAATATATTCAGTATCCCATAATTATTGCATTTTTTGTTTTTTCAAACCTCATTATCTTAATTACCTCTCTGTTTCGACACGGTTTTTTTTATTTATAGCTGACTCTCTGTTGGTGCTGGTGGTGTTAGTTTTCTTTAATCATAATTTTGTTCTAAGATGTTTATTTGATGCTTTTTTGTTTTCTTCTGTCTGAATTTCGAGAGTCATTATGACTAATAACCGTGTTACGGTGTTTGTTGCTTCTAAATTATGTTTTCAATATCGACCAAATAATAGCACCATCAAAATGGACCCTAGCCACAAAACTTTGTGTCTCTTGAGTAGCTTCAAGTTTATTTATTTTTTAAGTTCCCTTCTTTTGTCTATGGAGTTTTTCTTTTATGCTATAAATTAAAGGTGACAATTTGTGTTTACGTGTCGGATCGAATCGTGTCAAGATATGGGCATAAAAGATTAACCATAATTCAATTCATTTAATTAAATGGCTCAAATCCTTCAACCATAACATACTAATTTCGGGTTGAATTTGTGAGTCGTGCAAAAAATTTTCAGTCTTAAATGTTACGTATTGAGTTGTCGAGACATAAATATAAAACTATATAGATCAACCATAATTTGACCTATTTAATTAAATAAGTTAGACCTCTCAACCCTAACTTGTTAATTTAATGTTTATCAATTTATATCAAATTTACGATCCATGTAAAAAATTATTAGCCTTACTAAAATTTAATACCTTGGTCATCAAACAGAAAGGCGAAAACATTTGCTTCGTTTATTTTGACCATGGAAACTATTTTTTGGCGTCCCCCCTCCCCCTCCACTTTTTAATTTTTAATTTTTTATTCCCTTATGTGCCATCTACAAATATTTCCTACAACACAAAAGGTGATTCCTTTTATTACCAATCATATGAGAGAGAGAGAGAGAGAGAGAAGGTGAAGGGTATGGTGGTGTGATGATGGATGGTCTCAATTGCAATAAGAATGAACCACACTTTTGCATACAGCTCATTTGCACGCACAAGCATGTTGGTAGGGAATTCAGATCCTGAACCCGTCCTATTCAATTGGTTTTCCTTTGTGCTTCTTGTACCAATTGATTTTTTTGCCTGAGCTTCCCTCAATTTGAGGACGGGTAGGGAAAATATCAATCATGACATACCCATGATCATGCTTTCATGATGAGCAGTATATAACGCTTTCAGGACATAATTGCCTTTTCATAATGGCTCAGCAAAAAAAATAATTGACTTTTTCTTTTTCCTCACATATCTTACAACAATTAGTATTTTGTCATATGTTCTTATTACAATCACATGTATGCTATCCGCTTGGATCCAAGGGGGTTTATTCTCAATCTAAGTATTTAATAGGATTGGCAAGTTTTTGATACAATTCGTAAATTACATACGAATTTAGCAGGTTAAAGTTGATTAATTTGACTGATTAGAGTTGACTTACATAGTATTATGCTATATCTCGATATCACCCGACACATGACATTTAAAGATCACAATTTTTAGATGACCTGCAAATCCGGCAAAAACTCGATTCAAAATTAATGAATTAGGATTAAAATATTCGAACCATTTAATTAAATGTGTCGCATTATAGTTGATTTATATAATCTTATATTCATATCTAAATACCATTCAAATCCAACACGCAAACATAAATTATATTCTCCTATCCAATGATTCATTTCCATGAAAATAATGTGATTCTAAAATTTCACGTTGTTTCTGGCTCCTAGTTTCAGCCCTTAACACTTAAGAGAGACGACATGAAAAGTATACATGCAATGCACCACATGAGTTCCTAGGTTAGGGTCTGTACATGACCATATCACCACTAAGTTCTGATGCAGACTCCAAACCCTACCATAGATATATGGGGCCATTGTCTTTTTTCCTGAGCTATATATCTAGTTTCCGTATATTGTCAAAAAATGAAAGAATTTTATGGAAATTATCTGGAATATAACAGCTTGTCTCTTTCATATTATCACTGTTACTATTATTTTGTCTGTTTTTGAAATACTTTTTGGGTGTAGGTCAAAAGCTTGGGACCCAGGGTCCAGAATGTGGCTTGTTTTTTACCCATCATATTCATGCCATTGCTACCCAAATTCCACCTTCCATGATTCGATTGAGACTGGAGAGGATAAGTTCGACCGAACGAGCAAGACCACAAGCAACAAAATCAGTAACCATCCATCAACCACTTTTTTCTTGAGGAATTTGGCTCTTTCTGACATTTTCTTTATAATTTGTCTGAGCCTATCAGTATTTCTTTTTTGAAATATAAGTTAAAAACAGTAGAGACTTGTAATATTGTTCTAAAATGTTTAATACCGACAGTGTATTTAATCCCAAAGCTCTTGTGAGCATGGGGAATATATATCCATAACAGTTATTTAAAATTTGAAAAACTTTATATATTATCTCCGATATTTTATTATTTTTATAATTACATTCTTAAACTTTAAAAAGTGTCAATTTAAAATTATCTTTTAAAAGTTTATAATCGGGTATTTTGTAATTTTATAAATATCTTAGAGGTATTTTGAAAATTTCACTTACCAATTTAACAGTTTTTAAAGTTTAAGAATATTATTGTAAAAGTAATAAAAAATCAAGGATAGTAAATGAAGTTTTTCCTTTAAAAATATTAATAAACAACTCAAAACATAAAACATATTTCACTTTTTTGTTGCATTAAAACGTTTTTTCAAACCAAAAACAAAAACACTCCTCAAAACACATAAAAAAAATTATACCCATATATATATTTTTTTTGTATTTACTATTGATACACTTTATTTTATATGCGTGTAAACCATACATGTAAGATTGAGAAACGAAGAAAAAAAAAACCCTAATAATTAGATGTGTGGAAATAATTCTATCTCTTTCCCTGTGAGTACATTAAAAAAATGATCGCTCCAAACACTTTCTTAATTTAAGTAGTACTTTAGGACATGTCAAAAAAAATTAGTACTTAAGAAACAAATATATTTAGTGATCTTCCAATGCCTACCAGACTACCACGTACCACTAATCATTCACAATAGCAGAAAAGAGATCTCTTTTCTTGTGAAAAAAGAAGAGAAAGTAACATCCTAGTTGGGAAAACATTTCCCCCAACAGTTGCAAAGTTTCTTTTTACACACAAAAAAAAAGGGTTTGAGAAAAGTTGGAGATGGTGGCATGGGAGAAAGGTATTGCTGAAGCGTACTCGGACAATTATGATTATGGTTTGGAACAGATTCAAACAGGTTGGAACCACCATTACCTCTGCAACCCTTTTCATCTTTATCAACGTTTGTATAATGAATCTAGGGCCATGTCCATGCCTCAAAGTTTGAAAAAGCCTCTCGATTATGGCCCCACGGATCTTCTCTGTGGGTTCCATAAAATAGCCCCTAATCTTTTTAGAGTGGTGGGCTGCTATAGAGTAAGAAAAAGTTGTTGCACTTAGGGTGTTTTTAATTGTAAGCAAGATTATTCACCACTTAATTATTAAATAATTAAGTGCTCGCGGTCTTTGTTGGTGGACTACTGCCTTCAACTTTTGGACCTGAAATATGGATCATCATTGACTTGGAGTGTATTCAGATTCGTCTTCTTCGGTTAGACGAAAAATTAAAGGAGCTAGCATGCCATTTAATTTTGTAATTAAAGGATAATGTATTAAAACCAAAAGAAGCCCTTTCCTCCTTTATGACTTCCAGGCAATCCTATACAACTACCGAAGACGAGAAACGCTATGCAAACAGTTACTTTTACATTTTTAAGTACTTACTCTTTGACGTAATAGTTGGTACATTAACTTTTTATTATGAGGAGTACTAGAACATTTATTAAAAATTATTCTAAAGGATCAACTAACACTTTTTTATATTTTTTAAATCAAATGGAGCCCATCTCTTCATTTGAAGAGGTAGGCCCCATTTGATTTTTTTTAAAAAAAAAAATGCTAGTTGATTCCTTAGAAAGATTTTTAGTAGATGTTTAAGCATTTTCCTTTTACTATTGTGTTTTTTAATCTCATTTGCTTATCCTCTTTCTGCAACTACCACATTAAGAGAGTAAAAATTTGAAATTTTAAAAGTGAAAGTTGGTGCATTGCAAAGTAAAATGAGTTTCTTGTATCTTTGTTCCTATTGTTCTTTAAACCCTTGTTGACATGCTCACTACCACAAAATCATTTCCAATCTATCACTTTCTCTTTTCCGGCCAGTTTCTCAAATATTGATAGCCGTTGAACCAAGGTTTCCTTTCCAACCTTCTCAAATGCCATACATACACCATTCTTTTGGAATCATGACAACTTAAGCATCTTGAACAAATCACATGAAACCATGTGTGATGTGTCTTTAATTATTGTGAGAATAATTGTTAGGTGCTCGGTTTTTCAAGGGCGTAATGGACAAAGTGAAAGATAATGGATTATAGGTAAGGTAATTCGAGGCACCCTGCTTCTCCTAAACAACTTAAGGATAAACGTTTGGGAAATAAAGCGTAATGCTACCTAGCATTCTCTTTGTTTTTTATTTTTATTTAAAAAAAAATCAAGTGAATGTGAATGTGCCACATAGACAAAAATATTACTCAAAAATGTTAAATAGCATTCATCTTTTTATTAACATTAAACGGTCTTTAAATAGACTTACAAGCATATCAAATCAATAATAATTAAACTAATGATAAGCCTTATGGTACAATAGACATATCTAATTAGTCTTCTTCATCTTAAAGTAAAGATAATTAAACCAATCTAAATCCTAATTGATAAAACTAATATTAAAATAACCTTTAATCCTTATTAAATAGAATCCTACTTAAACACAACTTTTAACATATCTCAATGTAACTTCATTCGTAACTGTTAGAACAGTGACTGTACACTAAACACCCGATGAAGGAGATCTGCGAGAAAGACGAAAGGTCATAGTGGCTCCCTGGAGATGATAGTAGAACCACCTTCGATAACTAAGTTATTGGGTGAATGTGGAGGTAAATCGGTAGGGTATATGCAAAGAGAATGAAAAGTAAGTGTACTTGAAGGAGTTATTTCTTTTATTTATACGGTTACCGTTTCCATCTCTAATTGGCAAGTGAAATCTACTAGGCATTGATTTGGCAATCACTAAAGGTAAGGGAAAAACATGAACTTGATTTTGGAGGATATAAAATTAATGTGGAAAGCGACGAGAATAGCTAATACTTAACAAGTTAGTTTCCTTCAATAGAAACGCCCCCAACGACACATTTCCTGTTATGCTGATTTTAGATTGGTAAGATAATAAAGAGTACATCATATTTGCTCTTGTGTAATCACAATCTTTTTACTATATGCATGGGGAGAAAGGGATTTGGTTTGTCGTACTTATATAATACTCAGTAGATCCATCATTCAATAACTAGCTGCTTATGTGGGTAGTTAGAGGGAGTCACCGATAACCGAGTCTCCAATAACAATAATATTCTTTTTTAGTAACTTATCTTTCTTATCATGATTCAAGAAAACGTTAATCACATATGTGCTATCTCTAAAAGAATTAATCACAATTGAGACTTTCTATAATCACTTATATAGTCCAGCTCCAGTTGTAAGCAACTAATATGGGACAAAATAGCTAGATACTCAATCCAATTAATCCATTTTAATCCAATTTGAAGTATTATGTCTTTCTCTAGCCATACTTCAACCCACTCTTATAATTCTTGGTTGCAGACATTTCCAATCTTACAATCCTCTAAATACTCTTATCTTAATGAAATCACTGTAGGCAATGATCAAGGTTTGTCAAATTCTCATAATCAAATTGCCGTAGGCAATGATCTAGGTTTATCAAATTCTCATGTTTGGTCCTCTAATTTTTTATTTGATGATAATACATTAAGCTGTAAATGATTTTCTACGTGTTCTTGAGATTCAACAAATTTTTTATTACATCATCATATATCCTAAAGGGTTAAATGGATAGAAACTTGTAAATTTAATATTTTTAATTAATATTTTAATACTCCAGCCCTTTCAATAAGTGAGAGACACAACGCCCAAAATATTTAATAAAAATAAAAGGTAACATTTGCTTAAAATTTATTTCTATCATTTTAATTAATACTTTAACATCTATTTCTATCAATAAATTCATTTATGATACTATCATCATTATTAAATTATTTCCTAGATTATCAACGAATTTATATACGAGATGATCAGTACTCCTCCAGAGATTGAGTGAAAAAAACAAAAACAAAAAAAAAAAAAATCAAACAAACAAAGAAGGAAAATGCCTCTTTTTTCTAAGTCAATTGCGTTAGTTAGCTGTCAAAGTTTCAGATCGGTGATTGATTAGCCCTATAATTACTGAGTTCACCATTGACTAGTCTTTCTAAATTCTACATTATCCGTTTTTGTGTTTTTTGTTTTTTTTCGTTTTGTATTTATTAGTGTTGAAATAAAGATAGGCCTTGTTTTATTATCCACAGGTAATGTTCATATTGATCTGAGCTAGCATGCTAGCTGCATGCATCTTGCGGCATGTACCATGTATGAATTTTAACGTCATCAGCAGGGGGCCCTTCGATGCTTCTTCAAGATATTAGTGGTGCTAGTTTATTTAGAAACTAAGTGATAGTGACAACAAAAAATAGTTTTTTTTTAAAAAAAAATTCTTTTCAATCCGGGAAAAGGGGGATAAGAACAAAAATAGTTGCCCTAGCCTCAACAATATCTAGACATTAAAGTTCATTATCGGAGAAAAGTGAGACAAAAAAATCTGCACATAGAATATATATAGTGGGGAAAAGTAGTCCGTGGACACAAGTTGAGATCACCAAGTGAGAAAATCTATAATTGGTGCAAGCATCGATCGTCTCAATTTCCCTGCACATACTGTCTTCATTTTTAAGATAAGATTTCACCTTAGAGTTCCTCAGGGATTTAACCTTTTTTTTTTTTTTTTTTAAATCAATTTTTGCCTGAATGAGATTTGATCATCATTTCATCAATTTTATATCATTTCACCTAGGTTGGATTTCACCTACGTTACTCCATCATAATATCATATAATCGATCCATAATGGCCCTCAAAATGAGTGAGATATGCTATTCCAAAGCAATTTAGCCAACAAAAATGCAATGAAGGAATATGCCCATGGTATTTGTTTCATTCATCTTCTATCATCCATGCGTATATAAAGGAACAACGAATTTGGCCCATTGAATAGTATTAAATTCTCAGTTATTTTAAAAATTTAAATTGATTATTTAATTAATATTATAAAACTTTTTTTCAATAAGTGAGACAAAAACATGTGGGATGTTTAACTTATATAATTTATTTAATTATTTAATTAATATTCAAACAAATAAAATTCATCAGTGAAAAACTTTTCTTTTTAAAGAAAAAAAAAATTCCTTGTTTTTTCTAAGGTAAGAAGTTGGTAAAACTTTGCAATCGATCGAGTCTGCCTATTTTTGACTCACATAGCTTTGATCAGATGAGTTACATAATTGATACTTGATTTCTAGAGTTGTGGACTTGTGGGGTTTAGCAAGTTGCTGGATCATACAGTGGACGCTTCTTCTAGGAATTTTTTTTTTATTCTTCTTCTTCTAATTTTTTATTATTATACTATTATTATTATATACACGACATCAATAGACAAAATGCATCTATCTAGGACTTACAAAAAAAAAAATTGACATTTATTTATGCATATGTTAAATTATTAATTAAATAATTAAAATTACTCTTTTATATTAACATAAATTCTTTGAATAAATAATAATTTAACATGATATCAAAACAAATATTCTGACTTTGAATATTAATTCTACAGTTTATTTCTTATTTTAACTAAATAGTCTATGTATTGGCTAGCATGGTCTTACACGCGAGAAAGACCCTTTTTCATTAATTAAAATTTTTGAAATACATATTGATATACCAGCATTTATCCTGTAAGTACTGTTCAATATAATATTGAGTCATTGACACAAACCACAGTTGATTTGATTTAAAATTGTGAATATGCATTAATCTTCGTTAACTTCTTGTTACATGCACCACGTAAAAGTATTTCTTGAATTTCTTTGATCATAACGTACCCATATTTTCCAAACAAAAAAGAAAACAACAATAATAGGTTTGTTTCCCCGTACGTACAGATCATACCCTATATATGCTTCTGCCAAACAAAAAGATTATACCCTATTACCTATAAATAACTTTTCGCAATTAGCTCCCAACACAAAAAAGTGACAAGTTACAAGTTACAAGCAACATCATCAACCCTCGCACTCACTCCCAAGCTAAGGCTGTCCATGTTAGAGAGGCAAGGCCATGCTGATCATGCAAACGTCATTAAGGGTTCGATTGACAAAGAATTTTTAAATTTTTTAAAAAAATTCAAACATCAAAATATTTATATGTTTTATATTTTATTAATTATTTTTTATATTTTTATATTATATCAATTACTTTTTATTATTATTTATATAAAAAATTGATTAATTAAAAAAATATATAAAAAACTTATTAAAAAAAACAAAATTTTATCATTTATCCATACAAAAAATTTACAACATTATTTTTATTTTATATTATGTCAATTATTCATTTCAAAAAAAAAAATCACATTAATTATTTTTTATTATCATTTAATAATTAAAAACTCTAAAATCTTTTTACCAAACAAAGCACTGTTATCTTGTCGGCATGCATACATGCCGTTATGTGCACTTGAGCGTCCTGTTTTCACGCGGGTGACATGCCCCATGATGCTCAATTTGTCCCCACCTAATTTATCCTGTTTTAACTGTGCACGTTAAAACTGTTGATTACTTCTCAGCATGCAGTGCTGAGTTCACAGGGCCTCCTCCCTGCAGTTAATTAGCATTGTAGCAACATTCAAGTGGAAAAGACTTTTGACTTGATTTGTGATGCTGAATTCTGGATCGCTTGATCTAATTTCTCATTTATGAAAAAAACATTCGGTATGATTGACATTTCTAGTACTGGTGTACAGGGGGATACTGCTTGGGCGTGGAACCCTTTAGTGGGCCATATATGTCTGAATACTTAATTAATACTATCTTATATTGGAACAACAACCCGTGTGGACCGTTCGATTGCTGTCATCTGTGCCTTCAACACAAAATCCAACGTGGACCCGCTTTATCAACTATATGCAAACCAGAATCGAGGTAAACTAGGACCGTCAGGATTTTCGGATTTTCCACCTTTTAATTAAGAGATGTGTTTAGTATTCTTATTCTATCAAATTTTTTT
>FXXK01002245.1:8767-37930 GCA_900184695.1 Betula pendula
GCAGATCTCAAATCGGATTCTGGTGCGACCGAGTTTGCTCGAGCTAAATGATGAGTTCGCTCGAGCCAAGTTAAGTCTATCTCGCTCGAGCGAACAAACTAAGGGTTAACAAATGCGAGTAAAGGGGCTTGAATGCATACCATTCAAGGCTTATCAAGCATGTAACGCCTCAAGATTTAGCTAACTTGTAGTTAAATTCATAGTTTGCCTCATAGCCTTAATTATCTGATTTAGACTGAAGGATATCTCTATTCTCTTTGTGAAGAGAAAATATGTAAAATACTGGCTTGAAAATCACCTTATATACAAGATTAACCATTGAAAAAAGGTTAACCCCAAGTATAATGTTCATAGGGCATTCAAAACAATTAACTGGTAACTGTCTGAATTATCTATTTAACCTTTATCAGAGTATACAGTGGAATAGTTGATATGAGTGCATAGTAAACAATTTTAACATCATTAAACAATGGCACAAAGCTTTACATCTAAAAGATCAAACCAAAATATAATACTACTATCCTAATACCAAAATCTTGAGAGTCCTAACTGATCAAATTCCTGAGGATTTGTAAAACACCAAAGTATTTTATGGGAAAGAAGTAATTAAGTAAGTCGGCTGACTTAGTAAACAAGTTATTTTGAAAGATGTGAGATATAAAATTAATAAAAGGTGGTTATGAATTATACATGATATTTTCACAAATAGCGGGTCAAATCCCCGTTATTATACCCTTTAGCAAAAATGATGTTTGATTTTAAAAGAATGAACATAATCTCCGTGATTAAACTCTTATTTTTAAATGCAGAAATATAGTTTATGAATACTATATAAATAGTCATATGTTAATAGTATGGTCTACCAAAGACATTACTCCCTCTCAGTAGGGTAAGCGCGTCCAAAAGAACTTCTGGTACAATTTCGGTGCCCCAAACATTGTACAAACATACCGTCTTATACTAGCAATCCGACTTCGGGTGGCCTACACTGACTAGCAAAGCCGTAACTGGTGACTCACTTAAAGAATGGTGTGTTGTCACAAACTTAACCATTAAATCCAAGGCTTTCTTAAAAAATAAAACTCTTTGACCATAAAATCAACCCGTAATAAAGATAAGTCCATGGCCATTATTCCGTTACAAGACGGTGCAACCATGTCATACGATGTAAGTATTGTTCATTTATTTAAAAATAGGGAAATATATAAGCAAATAGCATCTTGTCATAAAAATGATAAATTTGATCATATGGAATAACGTGCTCAGTCATCTAACGTATCGCACTTCAAAAATTGTAGTTATTTACTCAGTTAAAATACTTACCTCGATTGCTCATTCGATACTTCAGACATCTTGCAACCCTTGTTAATTGTAAAATAACCGACAACATGCTATGAATGTAATCTCTTACTAATTGTGGAGTATATGTGTTCTTTGTCTTAAAACCCTAATTTGTCATTTATGGTTACCATCAAACGTTTGATCCTTGAAAATCAAACGTTTGATCAAGAACAATTGCACGTTTGATGCAGGCCCAGAATGCATGAAAGTCTAAAAACTCCTATCAAATCTAACCATAACTATTTCTAGACTTAGAACATTATTTAACAACATCAAACAACATTAAAGAATGTAGAAACCACACATTTAAAGAGGTAAAACACAAAGTTATCTTTTTTATCAAAATCTTTTGGAAAGTTAACATAAAAGCCATTGAATCATTATGACATTACTTTGAAAGCATAATATGACTAAAGCTTGTGTAAAACAATGAAATACAACATAAATAAGAGTATGGATTCGAAGGTTACTTTTGGAGAAGATAGTTTCCTTCAAATGAGAACTTTCCCCCAAATATCCTCTTCTAAGCCTTTAAAAACGAGTTTCTGGAGTGTTTGGACGAGAAATAGGGTGTTTAACACAAGGATGGGGTAGTATTTATAGAAGGGATGGGGCTAAAACTTGATTCCCTACGTGAAATCCATTTTGGGACATAATCGAACGTTTGATATACGATATTGAACGTATGATCTATTTATATCATAGAATCTAGAGTTTGTCATCAAACGTTTGATGAAGATACCGAATGTTTGATAAAAGCACATTGAACGTTTTATAAAAGCATCGAACATTTGATGTTTGCAATGACATCTTCTGAACATTGTGCAGGCTTTGCAAAGAACGTAATTGTACTTTTCCAGATCGAACGTTTAATGGTCACATTTTCTGAATAAAATGCTATTTAAATGCTTTATAAAAATGGGAGAGTATTTTAATTTTTTTCAAATATTATGAAAACAATTTTTAAATATTTTGGAGCATTACATCCTCCAAACCTTATAAAAATTTCGTCTTCAAAATTTGGCTTTTAAAAACTTTAAATAAGTTTTTCTCGCAAATCTGGCAACATGAGGAAATAATTAAATATCCAAAGATAAATACTTTAAAAAGAAATATCATTGCGAAACAATAAAATAAACATCCAAGATAGAATATTAGAATAAAGCAAACACCATCCAAAATAAGTCATAGGCCCATGCCTATGACTAATTATCCATACAAATAACTAAATAACGTCTCAAGATCTTATCCCATCGCCTAATTCTTGGCTAGACCCAGCTTTGTACTCCTGGACCATGTCATACCATTCGGTCATGTCTGCCGGGTCCTCCATCTCCCTTGGGATGATCTTCTCGTGGAGTTCCTTGATCTTTTGTGCTGTGTCAAGTCTTCCTCTCTGTGATGGTAGTATCTAGTTCAACCTTGAGCTCATTAGTGAGTTCCTTTATGGCCTCCATGTAGGTAGTGAAGCGGGTCTCCATGTTCTGTCGTAGTGTCTGCATATCTCCTCGTATTGCGCCGATCGCAGCGAGTATGCGGCTCTCCGTCGGTGACATACTAGGAGCCGTGGGAGCTGCCTGGGGAGATGTTGATCCTCCCGTGGGGTCGACTGGCTCGGCAAGGGGCTGTGTTGGAATCCCTGGAGTCCTCTTGACGTGGCTATCATTCGTGGAGAGGAGCTTCCTATTGATGGACAGTTTCGTCGGCACTATGGTCGTCCTCGTTGTGGAGATCCCAAAAAACTCGGCGATCTGGGTAATTAGTGCTCCAAAGGGGAGTAGGACTGGCTTGCTATGGCGAGGAACACCCTTCATAAGGACCATGGCAAGGGTGCCAAAGTCGATCGGTATGTGAGCCCAGATGGCATAAAGGTATAAGGATCACTCAAAAGTAATAGGATCCTTGTTGTCGATTGGATGGATGCGGCCCCTGAGAATCCTATAGGTCAGCCTGAGAGCAATGGGCAAGTCATTGAGCTTGAACCCCTCAATGGTGCTCAAGGACAAGATGTGGGACTCCCCACTGTAAAAGCTCTTAATCATGGTTTGTCGGGATGGCTGATCGTTGGAGGACTATGGGTAGGCAGAATCTGCTACCCTCAGAGTGCCGGTGAGAGAACTGATGAGGTTGGCGGTCACTCAGATCTCATGGCCATGGAGCCAAGTCATGAAGTATCCGTCTCCATACTCTCCAAGGTTTGAATAGAACTCTCGAACCAGGTCCATCGAAGTCTCTCCAAAGATAGTAAGCATATCTATCCATCCTTGGAAATCAAAGCACTCTAATATCCCCGTGCTCTCCTTCGCAATATCTATGAAGTCAATTGCACACTCATCCAGCAGGCCTCGTGCGTGGTAGTGATCAACATACTCACCCTCGGCCTTGAGATCCCGAAATCTCCGGGTGTCGAAGCGAGTATTCTCAGGTGCGCTTTGGGTTGGGGTAGATTCAGAAGTAGAGGTGTATGCTATCTCTACCTCAAGTGACTGCTGGCTATCATGTAGCTCAAGACCACAGTGGTCTTTACTTGGCGTCGGGTACGCGATGAAGGGCCGGTCATATCTGCATTCGTATCAGCTTGCTTTTTGTTGCCTAAAGTGCATGCCATCGTCTTGTTACAACGAAAGTAAAAACGTATTAAAATTCTATCTAAGTGTGATTCTATCTTAACTCCTAAAAAAATTTTAAATCACAACAATAAAATAAAGAGATAAATAAGGTAAAAGAAATATAGTGATTTATTTTGAAATAAAGGCTAGTCGCTAAATTTCATTACAGAGTTGTTGAGGTTTACGTGAAAAAAGAAAATTTTTGCTTTAGGGTTCAATCAACATATAGGTGGAGAAATTCCATCGGGTGCTTTGTAAAATTATGAAATGACCTCTATGGGTATTTCGTGGCTTTATAGATTTAATAAGGGTCTTGATGGTAGTGACAGAATAAGTTTCTGAGCGAAACATTTGTCAAAATATTTTTCACTGAACATTCAAGGTTCGTGAAAATTTTCTATGTCGGAATGGCGGGTTTTCAAAAACAAATTTCAGGGGCAACAATTTGTGTTTTTGGAGTCAATCCCGATACAAAGGGGATTAATAAATTCTAAAAGGCACATGTTAAGAATAAAATTCAAATTCGGTTGAAAAATTCCGACTCCGAATAGGTAGGGGTATTTTCCGAATTTTGGGCATAAAATTCTCAAATTCAAACGGGTTTGGTTGGAATTATTCTACTCGTCCTAAAATCATTCTATACTATTTCTAACATGCTTTAACTCATGAAAATTAAAGGAAAAAACTCTTAAACAATTAAAAATGAAAATACATAAAATAATAGGTTGAAATTCGAATTTTTACCTTAAATACGCTTTAACTCGAGCTTAAATCTTCAAAGACTTAAGAGAAGTGGCCGAAAATCACTTTGGGAAGATTTGGGTTGAGAGAAAATTGGGAAAAAATAAGTTTGGATGAAAATTATGGCTGTTTCAAATCTGACTTATAGGATTCTAGGTTTCATCAAACGTTGATCATCGTATCGAACGTTTGATGATGTCAGGTCAGGCATTTATGACTGTAGTTAAATGTTTGATGTATTCTTTGAACATTTGATAAGACCATTATCTGGCATTTATGGCTGACATCGAACGTTTGATGACTGAGAGCATCTGTAACGCTCTAAGAATTTAGCTAACTTGAGTAAATTCGTGATTCGTCTCACAGCCTTAATTATCTGATTAAAACTCAGGGATATCTCTATTCTCCTTGTGAAGAGAGAATATGTAAAATACTAGCTTGGGGATTACCTTATACATAAGATTAACCATTGAAAAGAGGTTAACTCTGAGTATAATGTCCATAGGGCATTCAAAACAATTAACTAGTAACTGTCTGAATTACCTATTTTAACCTTTATCAAAATATACAAAGGAATAGTTGATCTGAGTGCATAATAAATAATTCTAACATCATTAAACATGGGCACAGAACTTTACATCTAAAAGATAAAACCTGAATATAATATTGTTGTCCTGATACCAAAATCTTGGTGAGAGTCCCAATTGATCAAATCCCTGAGGATTTGTAAAATACCGAAATATTTTATGGGAATGAAGTAATTGAGTAAGTTGGATGACTTAGTAAGAAAGTTATTTTGAAAAATGTGAGGTATAAAATTAATAAAAGGTAGTTATGAATTATACATGATATTTTCACAAATGGCGGGTCAAATCTCCGTCATTATGCTCTTTAGCAAAAATAGTGTTTAATTTTAAAAGAGGGAACATAATCTTGGCGATTAAACTCTTATTTTTAAATGCAGAAATATACTTCATGAATACTATATAAATAGTCATATGTTAATAATATGGTCTATCCAAAACATTACCCCCTCTCAGCAAGGTTAATGAATCCAAAACAACTTCTGGTACAATTTTAGTGTCCTGGACATTGCACAAATATATCGTCTTATACTAGCAGTCCGACCTCGGGTGGTCCATACTGACTATCAAAGCCGTAACTGGTGACCCACTTAAAGAATGGTGTGCTGTCACAAACTTAACCATTGAATTCAAGGTCTTCTTTAAAAATAAAACTCTTTGACCATAGAATCAACCCGTAATAATGGTAAGCCCATGGTCATTATTCTGTTACAAGACGGTGCAACTATGTCATACAATGCAAGTATTGTTCATTTATTCAAAAATAGAGAAATATATAAGCAAATACCATATTGTCATAAAAATGATAAACTTGATCATATGGAATAATGTGCTCAATCATCTGACATATCGCACTTCAAAAATTATAGTTTTTTACTCAGTTAAAATACTTACCTCGATTGCTCATCCGATACTTCAGATATCTTGCAATCCCTTGTTAACTATAAAATAAGCCGACAACATGCTAAGAACATAATCTCTTACTAATTGTGGAGTATGTGTGTTCTTTGCCTTAAAAATCTAATTTGGCATTTCTGATTACCATTGAACGTTTGACACGATTATTAAACGTTTGATCCTTGAAGATCGAACGTTTGATCAAGAACAGTAGAACGTTTGATGTAGGTCCAGAATGCATGAAATTCTAAAAACTCATACCAAACTTAACCATAATTATTTCTAGACTTAGAACATCATCTAATAACATCAAACAACAATATAAAACATAGAAATCACACATTTAAAGAGGTAAAACACAAAGTTATCCTTCTTATCAAAATCTTTTGAAAAGTTAACATAAAAGCCTTTTGAATCATTATGACATTACTTTGAAAGCATAAACTAAAGCTTGTGTAAAACAATGAAATACAACATAAATAAGAGTTTAGATTTGAAGGTTACCTTTGGAGAAGATAGTTTCCTTCAAATAAGAACTTTCACCCAAAGATCCTATTCTAAGCCATTAAAAACTAGTTTTTTGAGTGTTTGGACGAAAAGTGGGGTGTTTAACACAAGGGTGGAGTAGTATTTATAGGAGGAATGGGGCTAAAACCTAATTCCTTACGTGAAATCCATTTTGAGACATGATTGAATGTTTGATATATGATATCAAACGTTTGATCTATTTATATAAGAGAATCTAGGGTTCCTCATCAAACGTTTAATGAAGATACCGAACGTTTGATAAAAATACATTGAACATTCTATAAAAGCATCGAACATTTGATATTCGCACTAACACCTTCTTAGCATTGCACAGGCTTTGTAGAGAACGTGACTGTACTTTCCAAGATCAAACGTTTAATGGTGATTATTGAACGTTTGATGGTCACATTTTCTAAATAAAATGTTATTTAAATGCTTTATAAAAATGAGAGAGTGTTTTTAATTAAATGTTTTGTCAAATATTATGGAAATAGTTTTTAAATATTTTCGGGCATTACAGAGCACACCATTTGCAGCCACCATTAGTGGCGACGTAAAGTGGCTGCTAATTGTTGATTATTAGCAGCCACTTTTAGAAGTGGTTGCTAATGAGCCAATTTTTATGTCGTGGGTACTTCTTGAAAGCTAAAGATCAAGAAGTATGGTCAATGCAAAGTCCTTAAGAAAATTAACGACAATGCATGTCATTGATCTTCCAGAGGACCAGGCTATATCCTCAACGTTTAATGTTACAGACATATTTGAATATTTTCAACTAGAGGGGACAGAACCTAACTCGATGACGAGTTCTTTTCAAGAAGGGAAAATTGATGCAAGACATTACTGATTCAGCGTGACCACCAAGTAGAAGATTTTATTTGATTAAGCGATCACCAATTTGGCACATTAATGGCATTAATTGCTGATTCGGCGTGACTACCAAGCAAAAGATTTCATTTGATTTTATTCTGATTTAAAATTAAGACTTTATTTCCTTTCCTTTATAGGATTGTAGTTATTTCATTTCCCTACTAGGATTAGATTTACTTGCTCTTTAAGTATTTCTTTGTAATTATTTCATTTCCTTACGAGGATTAGGTTTACTTGCTTTTTAAGTATTTCTTTAGTATTTATAGGTGAGTTTATAATGTAAAAAACAATAATTGAATTATTATAAAATCAGAGAATTTTCTCAAAACACTTTGCGAAGTTTGTTACTTTTAAGCCATAAGGTTTGCTTTATCTTTTAATCAGAAGATGCAGACGCTTCTGGTTTGTTTACAAAGTGGAATAATCAGAGAAAATGTGGAATGAAAAGTTCTCTGCACCCATTTTTGAAAATATAGCTGTAGGAGTATTCACAAAAAGAAGAGAAAAAGTGTTCATACATGTTCATATTTTGCTTCTCCACTATATATACCCAACAATGCATTTTGAATAATAGCCAAGCTTTTTTTAAAAAAACGTCCATATAAAGTTGCTCTACTCTTCAATACGTATAACCATTTTAAGAAAAAAATCGTAGGCCCAACATGTTAGCTCCCTTAATCCTTACATGTTGTTCACAAATTTATCCATTTATGGACCATTCTTCTGAAAGCTTCTCAGAGAAAGCTAAACGATTGCCAAACGATACCCAAATTTTGGTTGGAAAGCTAAAAATGTTTCCTTCCAATTTTGATGAAAGGACGGCCAAGAAATCCATAGCTTTGATATGAATGCTTGTTCTGTCCGTAGATTATTATAATTGGAGAACAGGTTAGAAAGCAAGTTGTATACCCATGAACTGATTTGCATGTCCAACAATGATTGGTTGAATTGGCAAAAGCTTCATTATTCAACAAGGGGCGGAACGACCTCTCAATCTACTTACTACAGCCTAAGAATAAAAATGTCTCATCAAAAACTTTATTTCTCAAAAGGATTTAATCCTTTAACTTATCAATGAAAGACTCGTGGAAGAATAGACATTTTCATGATTTATATCCAAAAGAGTCAATTAGAAATTAAAAAAACAAAAAATTGGATTATCAAATTTCAAAACGTAATTTGTTTTTAAATTGGATCAATACTTCCAATTGAATCATTATGAGTAAAGTATCCATGGACAAAGGGAGAATCAAGTATTTCTAATCGTAACTAAATCTTCAATATTATGATTTGCATGTATAAGAGAGATTGAAGCAAAATAGCTATTAAACAATTACATTGGTTTACTAGAGACATCGACATATTGTTTTAGCTCGGGGGAAACAAAA
Organism: Betula pendula; assembly: GCA_900184695.1. Classification (NCBI taxonomy): domain Eukaryota; kingdom Viridiplantae; phylum Streptophyta; class Magnoliopsida; order Fagales; family Betulaceae; genus Betula; species Betula pendula. The sequence goes on from FXXK01002245.1 coordinate 17,726, forward strand.
TGCTTTTCATAAGGATGCTTTCAAATAGAAATAGAGAACGAAGTAACTAGAAAGATAGTTATAATCCCCCTCTTCCATGGAGATCATCTAGAAAGCGGGTTATTTTGAATGCATTCAAACAAAAGTTGACATAGATGTTATGGGCCAATTTATTTATTTATTTTATTTCATTTACATTTGACATCTGTAAAGGAGTCAAATGAAACCAAGTTTCACATTCGGTTTTGAGTTAAAGACGTTAAAAATGATGAATCAACGTCGACTATAACCCCTAGCCTTCCAAGCTAATGATGTGGGTTTGATTCCCGCTACCTGCTATATTATCTATATTTATTATATATATTAAAAATCTACATTAATTTCTTCATTTATAAATATTATACTTATGATTTAATTTATTATAATTATCAACCAATTTACATTGTCCCCCAAACCTCTAGAAAAATTGCAATGTAGCCCCCTTCAAACTACTAGAAAATTGCAATGTACACCCTTAGTATCAAAAATGACAAAAAACATTTAGAAAATATGCCAATAAAAAAAAAACACAAAAAATAGGAAAACATTAAACAAACTGGTGACCCACAGCCACCGAGGTTTTTGTTTGTTTGTTTGTGAATTTATAAGGGTATTGATCTTTTTGAGAATTTTTATGGGTATTTTTGTCTTTTTATGGACAAAAAGGGTAATTACAATTTTTGATAGTTTTGGGAGCCATTGCTTCAATTAAATGTTTAAAAGAACATTGCAAAAAATTGCCTGGTAGTTCGATGGGGTATGTTTACTTTTCACAAATTTATTTTCTCAAAATTATTAACTAATAATTTAATACACAATTTTTAAAATAAAAAATCTACTAAAAATGTTTTTTTTTTTTACCTTTCTATTACATTACAATATTTTTTTTCAAATCATTATCAAACATATCCTAAATTTCAATTAATATATATTTATTTGTAGTCAAGATAAATGGTAAGAAAAAGAGATGTCTTTTTTTTTCAAATTTTTTTTTAAATTTTTAATTTTTATTTATTTATAATGAATTGAAATAAGAATATAATGAGTCGTATGAAAACCATGAAGGGCGAATCCGATGTATGCACGCAATTAGGGAAGATGTGGGTTAGAGTAAAAGTTGTATGTTATCTATTGAGCAATAGCAAGAGTTTATCGTGCCAACTTAGTAGAGATGTATGTGAGATGAACGTCATAATGCAAAAAAGTATTTCTTCAATAATAAAAAAAAAGACTAGCTTGTTTGTAGGCACTTCTACCGCACACTCCCTAACCTACAAAATAAATAGCTACAAAAAGACATAGGGGAGATTAAGTTGTCAATAAAATTAGAAAAAAAAAAAAAAGTTGTCAATATGGTAAAGGTTATGTTTGGTACCAAATGACTATTCCAAGGAATAGCCTTTATTAATAATAGAATTAGTAAAATGGATTAGCCTTAGAATAACCATTCCAATAGCCATAAGGGAATGACTATTCCTTCAATTGAGGAAATAGCCATTCCTATTGAAAAATAGCCATTCCGCGTACCAAACATGGCTATTTTTTTGCCGTAAATCACCAACTAAAATATTTTTGGATCAACAAGAAGCTCTCTTGGATAGTCATCACATCACCTTCCTAGATGACATTTTTTTTGTTTGCTTCACACCCTCTCAGTCTTTCTCCACAAGGAATAAACTAAAACAACCTTTGGGTTATAGATGATGATACGAACTAAAAAATTATAAACTAGAAAGCTTTTGAACATTTTTGGTATAAATTGGGCAATATTATTGTTGCCAATTTATTTGATCATATCACTGTTGTGTACAATTAATTCATTTTTAAATCGCGGAAGAACATAACTAATAATCAAATAAAATAAACATACTTTTATTTAGTGACAAATAAATATTAAAAAAAAAGGGGGTACTACTTTCTTTGTGCAAAATTCTTTACTTTTTATCCCCTCCTGAATTATACTCACTTAAATGGGTAATTATGCTTCCAACACATGCCACGCACAAAGAGTCCTATAAATCAGCCTCCACATCTTGTCATACTTCAAGCACTTTTTACATGATGCTACCATGTTATTGTGACAGTTAGAATATACCGGAAAATATAATATATTTTCCGTATATTCCATATTTGGTTGATATTGTAATATTCTCTATTTAAGGTTGTTTGTAATCAAATCTGGGAGATTTGATTACCAAACTTATACTCACTCAATACCTTATAAATAGAGACCTTTGTATTGTAGACAAATTAAGTTAATGAGCACAATGTAGCCCTAAGGGCCTTTCAGAGTGGTGGACGTAGGTGTCTAACACCGAACCACCCGTAATTCCCTGTGTCTCACTTTCTCTCTCTCTTCCGCTATTATTCTAGTATTTTATTATTCCGCATATATTTTAAACATGGTATCAGAGCCACTTTCTTGTGGCCTTCAATCAACGTCATTGACGTTTCCTGGTGTTCCTTCCGACGAACTCACAATTACGGGTCCTTCATAGCCGTTCATCCACTGTATTCCACGGATCTCAGCCTTCCAAGCCTTGTATCAGAGAGTGCAGCACTTGTATTGAAAGCTTGGAAGCCGATCTACACAACCCTGCTGAAATCAGCCCAAACCCACTTGCCACGCTCTCTCACGCGCCGCCACGACGTTCCTGTTCTTCTTCACACGCGCCGCCGTTCTGCCACGCGCCACTATGCTCCTCCACTCACCTCAGAAGCTGCACCATTCAATAGATCAGCCCTCGTCCGTCCTAGATCTGCCAAGAAATCTGTCATCGGAGTCTCAACGCGCCTCCACGCGCGGCCTACCTGTTCAGACGCTCCGGCCATCTCTTCACGCGCCGCCTCCACCAGCCTTTTGCAGAAAAGAACCCCAGATTCAAGATCAGAGGTTGCCGATCTACAGCCCTGCCTTTGCGCTCTCCCTGAAGACTTCTGACGCGCCTCCACGCGCGGTGGCCGGATCTCTGTTTGACAAACTAGCTTTCCACGCGCCGTCTCAGCCATCACGCGCCGCTCCGGTCAGCAGTTGGCAGAAGCTGACACCACCACTCAGATCGGAGGCGGCCGATCTACGATGCTGTCGCCAGAACGCGCCCCGAGGACTCTGTATGCGCGGCCACGCGCCACCCCAGTTGGCTCTCCCAAGTTGAGCTCACAGATCCTCCTGTAGACTCTGCCGCACCGGATCCCTGCACCTGATCCGAGCTTACAGTAAGCCTCCTGAACTCGTCCACACCGGATCCTAGCCCATTTTATTTTTCAAAAAAAAAAAAAAAAAGAGAAGAGAAGAAGAAAAGAAAAGAGAAAGAAAAAGAGAGAATTGACAAAGAAGAAAAAGAAGAAGAAAGAGAGAAAAGAAAGTAGAAGAAGAAGATGAAAAAAAAAAAAAGTTTGATAATCTCCTTTTGGAAGTTTAGCATGGAGGTTTATTTGGCCGTTGTGCTCTGTTGTGTTTTGGCCCAAGCCGGCTTCTTTTGGATTTTGGCCCGTTGTCGGCTTTTTGTGTTTTGGCCCAAGCCGACCCTTTCTGGATTTTGGCCCGTTGTCGGCTCCTTTGTGTTTGCCCAAGCCGGCCCTTTCTGGATTTTGGCCCGTTTGTCGGCCCTGCCTCTCGGCCCAATGCAATCCATCTTGTTCGCCGCCACGTGCCACCGTTGTTGGCCACTCGCCAACTTCTTGTCTTCTCCGCAGTGTGCGCGCTCAGTTTCCACCACCGGGCCCACGCCGGTCCATCTTCGTCGCCGCCACATGCCACCGTTGTTGGCACCCGCCACCTCTTGTCTTCTCGGCAGTGTGCGCGCTCAGTTTTCACCCCGGCCTGTTGTCGGCCCTTTTTGTGTCTTGGCCCAAGTCGGCCCTTTTGGATTTTGGCCCTTTTGTGTTTTGGCCCAAGCTGGCTGCATCCCGGCCCATGCCGGTCCATCTTCGTCACCGCACATGCGCTATCGCTGGCCACCACCCCCTCTTGTCTTCTTCGGTAGTGTTCGCGCTCAGTTTTTTCCACGGCCTCCGTATATCAGCCACCGTGTCGGCCGTACTCGATCTCTGCCGCCACCGAACTTTTGTTTTTGGTTTTCAACTCAAGGTTCCAGAATCTTTCACCTTGAGTTTGAGGGGGGGAGTTAGAATATACTGGAAAATATAATATAATTTTCCGTATATTCCATATTTGGGTTGATATTGTAATATTCTCATTTTAGGGTTGTTTGTAATCAAATCTGGGAGATTTGATTACCAAACTTATACTCACTCAATACCTTATAAATAGGGACCTTTGTATTGTAGACAAATTAAGTTAATGAGCACAATGTAGCCCTAAGGGCATTTCAGAGTGGTGGACGTAGGTGTCTAACACCGAACCACCCGTAATTCCCTGTGTCTCACTTTCTCTCTCTCTTCCGCTATTATTCTAGTATTTTATTATTCCGCATATATTTTCAACAGTGACGAATCTTAGGCCCGTTTGTTTCGATGTAAAATGATTTTCAGAAATCATTTTACGTGTTTTTTGGTGTTTGGTGGGGCGTAAAATAATAGTCAACAGAAATCATTTTCAGTTTGACCGAAAAATCTTCTTTAATTTTCGTAAAATGGTTTCCCCTTTTTAAAACCATAAACCATTTTTCGAGTTTAAGCGTCACATTCTCAAATTGGTAGACCACAGCTAAAACACCACCAAACCCCGCCGGAACCAACCCGGAAAATTTTCGGGACCCGCCCGGTACATTTTCGGGACCTGCCGGGAGGACTCACCCGGGACATTTTCGGGACCTCCCTGGGACCGCTCGGAACATTTTCGGGAACTTGTCCGGGACATTTTCGGGACCTCCCCAGGGACATTTTTGGGACCCGCCCGAGACTTTTTCGCGGACCCGCCTGAGACATTTTGAGACCCGGCCTGAGACATTTTCGGGACCTGCCCTGACTTTTCGGGACCCGTCCAAGACATTTTTGGGACCTGCCCTTGACATTTTCGGGACCTTCCGGTACACTTTTGGACCTGCCCGGGACATTTTCGGGACCCGCCCGAGACATTTTCGGGACCTCCCTGGGGACATTTTCGGGACCCCCGGACTCGCTCGGGACCTTCCCGGGACTCGCTCGGGACATTTTCGGGACCTGCCCGGGACATTTTCGGGACCTGCCCGGGACATTTTCGGGACCTCCCCGGGACATTTTCGGGGACCTCCTCGGGACTCGCCCAGGACCTCCCCGGACTCGCTCGGACATTTTTGGGACCTCCCCGGGACATTTTCGCGGACCCGCTCGAGACATTTTCGGGAAAAATTTATATTAATTTTTTAAAATTGTGACAAAAAATAAATTTTTTGGTTAATATGATTGGTTGAAAATATAAAAAAATATTTGCGATTTTCCGTGCGCGCCAAACACCGAAAAATATTTTCGGCGAATATCATTTTCCTGAAAATCAATTTTCTCGTAAACCATTTTCCGACGAAAATCATTTTTACGTCGAAAACAAACGGGACCTTAATCCAAGCATAAAAGTGAAGAAAGGCTTCGATTGTTGAAATTTTTGCTTTTTTAAAAAATACATATACACTTTTTTTTTCTCTAATAGAAAAAATACATATACCATTTTCAAATTAATAGATAATTCACAATGCCTATTGTCCACCTCCAAACTATCAATTGAAGCAATATCTCTCAAAGTACTAAATATTGTAATATACCCCAAATGACAAAAGTATTCTTAATAATTTTTTTTTTTTTAAAATAAAATAAAATAAAACTGCCACGGGTCTTCACCATTTTGGTGGGTTGATTCTTTTATTTTTGAAAACTGAGGGACTTAATTGCGATAAAATCTTAGTTTGATGTATTTAAGTGTCACAAATATCAGTTCATTGAGATAAATAAAAACTGGATGTTTGTTGAACTGTTTTCTTAAAAAATACTCATTAACTGAATTAAAAAAAAAAAAGTAGGTGGTGGTTAGGGATGGTTGGGCCGCCCTTGCTTTTTTTTTAAGTTTTTATTTTCGTTAATTTGTTAATTTTATTTTTTAATATTTTTTAATTTTAATTCAGTAGGCTAAAATGTATTTTGTCCTCTTTTTTTTTTTTTCCTCTTGAAAAGCATTAGGATTTCTAATCCTAGTAGAAAGATCGATGGACGATTGAGAATCTGAGTTCATATAGATGGACGATGGAGATCGATTGGAAATATTACAGAGTAGCTAGGAACGTACTAGGAAATAGACAACTTCAATTCAGACAGATGAAACTCAAAAGCCTCAAAAAATGTGGTGGAATCTCTCTCTCTCTCTCATACACAACGCAAAGCAATTATGTAGCTTCATGGGTTTAATAATTGTTTCTAACATCTTTTAATCATGCTCTTAATTTGCTACAAGCTGTCACGTTTTGATAATGTCCTACCAGATGGGAAGATATTATTGATTGGGGGATAAATCATTGGGGAAAAAAACCTTGTCTGCTTTCCTTTATAAGCTTGTTTTTGGTGCTTCCATTTATCACATTTGGAGGACAAGGAATGAGATTAGACATGGTGGTTCTCCCTTGTCTGAGGACCAAATTCTGCAGAAAATTCATGTGGATGTTAGGTCCCGGGTTTGGGGCAAGGGTAAATTTAAAAGGACCCTTGGCAATGTTGAGCTTTGTCATAAATGGTGCCTCCCGGATGGTTGTTTAGTGTAGGTTGGTTGCCTTTGTGTTTTGGTTAGCTTCCTCTCTGTTTTCTGCAGAGTTGGTGCTGTGTTTTTGTTGTTTGAGTTTGCTTTTGCTGCCCTTGTGCCTTTGTGTTTTGGTATTGCTTCCTCTTTGTTTTCTGCAGAGATTGGTTGCTGTATTTTGCTGGTTGGGTTTGCTTTTGCTGCCCTTGTTTCATTGGTTCATTTGATATATGATATTCACACTCATTCATCAAAAAAAAAAAAAAAACACGTTTTGATAATGTCAAAATTTAATTGATCATGTGTATGATCAATTAGACTAAATCCAGACTTTGAAAAAAAAAAAATAGTAATTACAATACAATTATATTTGTCTTGGACTGTATTTTTGCAAATCAGGAACATACTTTTTTTTTTTTTTTTTTAACATAAAATGATTAAGATTGAATGCTTTCCAAAATTTTGAACTTCATATATACTAAATTAAATTACGATATAAACCACAATGGTAGATAAAAAATAAAAAATAAAAAATAAAAAATAAAAAATAAAAAATAAAAGCAAAAAGGCAAAGGAGAGAAAATTGAATTAGATTAATGCCAGAAGAAAGACTCATATTTATTTAAAATTTAATATGACTTTTAAAATTACAGTTAAATTAAATTTAATAATAATTTATTTTAAATTTATAATAATTTTAAAAATCACGTCAATTTAATTAAAAGACACAAAAAACATCCAACATTCTTCCATGGAAAGATCGTTTCTAACCGTCAAAGGGCTCCAGCTCATTAGGATGCCTTGGTTATCAATATTCAAACGCAATCTTTTTGACTTACAGAGAAAAAAAGAAAAAAGAAAAGAAAGAAAAAAGAAAAACGCAATATTTTTGCCTGATATGGCAACCTAAAATTCCTTCTAGCTAGCTAGGGAGCTTCCATCTTTGCCTATTTTGTCAAATTCGATTGCATGATGAACTGGTTCACGTGCCTATTTTGGCTATGGCATCAAGGCATACCACTGGACCATGATTTGTGTGATTGATATATATGACCATTTGACAAATGTTGAAATTCAAAAATCTTACCAAGGCATACGACTAAAACGGTATTTAGCCAATAATCAGTAGGAGGTTAGTCTTGGGTATGCTCTCATGCCCAAATTTTTACTTATTTTTTGGATTCTCTTGTTATCTTGTCTTTGCTTCTTTACTGATTTGAGTATTGGAAGGTGGTGCCGCCATCCCCCTCTCCCCTTTGCAGCGCCGTTAAGTAACATTCAATAAGGCAAAAAGACCAAGATGGAATGCAAGAAAAAAACATGAACGCCCGGCCATGTAACGCCCTAGAAAATTAATTAACTTGTAATTAATTTCGTGGTTCGTCTCCCAGTCTCAATTCACTAGAAATAAGACTCAGGAATACCTTTATCCTATGAGGAAGAAGGATCTGTAAAACACTGGCTTAAGAATCATCCGAATCCTACGGGCTAAGTTAATCGATTTAACTTACCCAAAGAAATCCCTCATGGGGTATATGTGTTAATTAATTGGTAACTGACCGAATCCATTACTTGTAACCATTCATTAGAGTTAATAGTGGAAATCATGAATCTAGGTGCAATAGTAAATCTATCATCAAGTAATGGACACAGAGCAAGACATCTCTATAAAAAACTATTCAAACCTGAAAATACGGGTTATTTGCTTGGCTTCTTCATCCCAGCGAAACACCTCACATCCCCCTGTATTCCTAATAAAACACCAGAGTGTTTTGTAGATAAAATAATAATTGAGTAAGTTAGTTGACTTAGTAAGTAAAAGTAGTATGAACTGGATATGCAATAATTTCCTTCACAGTTTTGTGAAAAATATCATGAATGTGTTTAAATAAATGAGGTATTCCATCTTCGTCATTATGTCATGGAAAAACCATAGTTTCATTTTTGAAGAGATTTGGCATAAATGCAGTGGTTGGATACCTATATTTTAATACTCGAAATATGCCATAAATATATGTATATAGTCGTATGTTAACAATATAGTCTACTTGAAACATTACCTTATCTCAATAAGGTTTGCGTGTCCTAAAGGACTTCTGGTACAATTTTAGTGCCTTGGGCATTGCACAAACATACCGTCTTATATTAGCAGTCCGACTTAGTCTGATCTCGAGTAGCCCACACTGACTAGCAAAACCGTAACAGTGACCCTCATTCAAAGAATGGTGCATTGCTTACAAAACTCTTACCAATGGATCCAAGGCACACAGCACAACAACAAATAATTTGACTATAAGAATAATTTGTAATAATAGTAAGCCTATGACCATTATACCGCACGACCTAGTGTAGCATGTCATACGATGCAAATATTCCTCATTTATTGAAAAATAAGGATATATATATATATAAGCAGTTGTTATAACATAAAAGAGAACATGCTCAGTCAATTGACATATTACACTTTTAACCAGATGCAGTTTCATAATTAATTATTTATTTACCTCAAACGCTTATCAAAATCTTCGGTCATCTTGTAATTTTTGTTACTGTGAAACATACCCAAAATATGTTACGAATGCTATCTTATTCTCTAAAGATCCCTAATTAAACACATAACCCTAATTTGACATAATAACCTTAATTATGCAATTCTAAGTACCAACGATTGTTTCCTGTTTAGACAGAACGTTCTTGTCCCTGAGAAACGATCGTTCGTTCTAGACAGTGGATTGTTCGTTCATGAGTCAGAATGCATGGAAAACTCAAATCAACCATGAGAATCTATTTTAAACCGAATTTAAACATTCTAATTATCTTATATAACAATATTAGGACATATGAACGTGCAAAATTGTGAAAACACACGTAAACTCAATTATTTTACGAAAACCTATTATAAATTAAAAATAATGAAATCTTTAAAACATGCATAATCTAAACCTTAAAAATACATTGTTTAACACTTGGTGAGTAAAACACTAACAAACAACATCTCAACAGGGGGGTTGGGGGTTTACCTTCTTGGAGAATGAAGTCCCCTCCAAGCTCTTTCTTTTTTCTTCAAGGATTTCTCTCAATTTCTCACAAATTTTAGGGGTAAAGGGCTTTGGAACAAGTGGTGAATGATCTAAAGGGTGAATGGGGTATTTATAGGGGTGGTGATCGAGTGAAGGTGATCCAAAAGTGAAATTGCCTTCCAGGCTCAAACGATCGTTCATTTTCCTTCAACGATTGTTCGTGTACCTTCTGACATCAGAGTAATCATCACAGAGGCATACATACGTACAAGCCATCATCAACTCATAACCCGATTTTGCTACCCGGTTATTAATCAGTTTTTCTAAAACCTATAACTGGTAACTGCAACTAGCCTAAGCAGTTATTCGATTGCAGTTATTTTCGATTTTTCGGTTATTTCTGGTTATCTAGTTATAAGCGATTAATAATTGCCCCGCTTGTACACTCCTATATATATGTGAGACCGATATGTATTTTGGAGCACATGCATATATTTATAGCTAAGTAGTATGTTTCAAATGATTTTATGACTACGGTATTTACTTCATTAGCTATGCCACATTTTATTGAATAATGTTTTGTAAACCAAATATAGATGTTATTGTAAACTAAATAGAAAATAGAAGATTGGCTCAGTGTGAAAATTTAGTTATAAATATACTCTCTAAGCCTATGGACTCATATTTTCACCTGGGCGATCTTGGTTAACTCTACGAACGCTTAGTCATTACTGTTGATTGAGGTGCTAAGGATTTGGATGATGATGCAGGGACTGCATATCTAGGACATTATGATTGAGGACAATGTACGCCCGTTGGTATTTTGTATAGACTTATGTTAGTCTAGTTTTGTTATACATCAATATGTTGTATATATGAACATGTTGGTATATTTTGGCTAAGCCCTATGTGCCTTTTTGTTAGCCTCTCTTTTGATGTATAGAACTCATGTTGTAAAATTGTTATATATATATATAGCTTTGGTCAATTCCATGTTGTGTTACTCTCACATTTATGTTTACTATAGTTGCCGCTGCAATGTTGTGTTAACTCTGAAGTAATATGCTCATATTATGAGTTGATGATGACTTTGTACGTATGTATGCTGATAAGCCTTGAATGTTATGCATTCAAGCCCCTTAACTTGCATTTGTTAAACCTTAGTTATTTTGTAATATAATATTTTGTCGTGTTTTTGGTCTTTGTCAGTATTTTCAGGTCTTATGGAAAAGGTTACTCTTCATCATGGAATTCCTCAATATATGCCAATTTCCTCACATGGCTCGAGCTACTTGATCATTTGGCTCGAGCGATCTCTGCATGACTTAGCTCGAGTGATCTACACTTATGGCTCGAGCGATGTTCACTCCTCATAGCTCGAGCAAAACAATCACTTGGCTCGAGCTAAGTTGGTCCAGTCAGAGTCTGAAGTGCGATCTGCGCCGGATTTAGAGGAAAAGAAGATCAAGGAAGACCTAATCAGTGCGAGAACAGCTCTCCAATCCCTCAAAACGAGTATTGACTCGATTGTATTGAATAATGAGAGATTGAAGGTGTGAAAATCCCTTGAAAAGAGGGATTTGAGAGTGAGTTGAGGGATTGGAGAGTGAGTTGAGGGATTTGATATATGTGGGATTGCTGGAACCAGAGGAGAAGAGGAATTTCGTGGGCAGAGCAAGGGGCATCATCAGAGATCATTTTTGAAGCCTGTCCAGAGAAACGAAGAACACTCTAGGAGATGACTTTCTCTAACCTAATAAGGAATTTCAACTCCTCTATGAGTGGCTAATCCCTTTCTTCATAGGGATTTGATGAAACCCTCTCCAAATTCCATGATATAGTTTGTATTTATTGCTGGGATTTCCAGAATATACATGATGATTGTTTAGCTTAGGGAATTGCAAAACCATTTGTAAATTTGTTCTTCATTGATAATAATCATTCTTGAGTCCATTCAATCTTGTCTATGAGATAGTTTTTACCTTGAATGAATTCAACATCTTTATTTTCTGTGATTATGGGGATGATAACTAAGCAATGGTATCAATTGACATTCATTCAAGAAGCTTGATGAGTCATACTTAGGGTTCATAAATCATGTACATCTTAGTTTAGCTTAATTTGGGTAGATGATTCATGCAACCTAGGATGGGTTATTCTTGATTCTTGATGATATTTATGCTGTTTAGAGATTATATATGTCATGCTAGGGAAAGCGGATCGTATCACAAATAGTTTAGGTGATCGATCCGTAATAACCATTGATGATTTATCACTTTCTTCAAAACAAAAGCATTTCTCGTTGATGGCGTCGTATGATTGACAATCATACACACATCATATCATGTGTATACTGAAAATCCCACATGAGTATGAACGATCATTGGATGAGTTATTTTGTGGTGGATTTAATCCCTATTTTTATTTCTTTGAGTTCCATTACGTATTTAAGCTTCAACTTAGTTTTCAAAACAATCAATTCATCTTCTTGAGTTAGATTAGAATTTTATTCTGAGTATTTGATGAACACCCAACTTAGAACAGTCCTTGAGGTTCGATACCCTCAAAAATAGCCCTATCCTATAAAGGATTCGTCCTATTGCGAGTGGTATTTTATAATTGATCCGTAAAATCCACATCATATATATAACTTTGGTCAATTCCATGTTGTGTTACTCTCACATTTATGTTTACTATAGTTGCCGCTGCAATGTTGTGTTAACTCTGAAGTAATATGCTCATATTATGAGTTGATGATGACTTTGTACGTATGTATGCCTCTGTGACGATGTGTGTTATACCCGTGATATAATTCGAGAATTTCATAAACTTAATTATGTAAATGTCTAGAGGAAATTGATAACCATGGGTATAATGGTAATTAAAAGTATCCATTCTTGGGACTTTCCGTTTAAATGAAAAAACATAGAAAAACCTCTAGAAAGTCATTTTTGGGACTTTCCGTTTAAATGAGGCATTTTCCGTTCGACCGGCTGTAATACAGAACCATCCATTCTATTTCCCGTTCCAATGGCTGTTCGACCGGGCCATTTCAGAAATTATTAATTGAGCCACAGAACCATTTGTTCTATTCCTTGTTCCATTGGCTGTTCAACCGGGCCATTTCAAAAATTATTAATTGAGCCACAGAATCATCCGTTCCAATCCCCGTTCCAAATGTCGTTCGACCGTATATTGGACAGAACCATCCATTCCAATACCCGTTCCATATGACGTTCGACCGGCTATGCAAGTGTCCATTCGGCCGGATAAGTATCCGTTCAACCGGCGTGCCACGTCAAAAAAATTGAACCTTTCTATGAGAGGGCGTTCGAACAGGACTCTTTATCCATTCGACCAGCCATGTTTGGTTTTGAACTATAAATTGTAGAAGTTGCGATTTCAGTTCATTTTGCTCAGTTTTTCCAAGTCTCACGTCCAGAAGCTCTCTTCCCTCTCATGGGCTTTTGCTTAAACTCAAAGATTATGATCTTTTGAGTGTTCCATTGTGTAATCCAACATTGGCAAAGTCTTTCTCGGTGTTAAATCATCGTTTCTACCGTTCGTTTGAGCTATTTTATCAACTCATGAAAATCCTTGATGGTGAAGCTTGATTTTATGCATGCCATCCTTAACCTTGGTATATTCATCTTAGGTTTTGTTATTATTGTGTAAATCGAGCGTTGGATCAAAGTTTTATGAATTGAAGCTTCGTATCTTTTAGGATAAGTGTTAAGTTTAGTTATTTCAGTGTATTAGTTGATATATTTGCATGTTAACCTTACGAAATGCTATGGGTTAGCCTTGTTAGTCTTTAGATTGTGTTTTGAGTTCCATGCATGTTATAGGTCTCATTTGGGTTATGTGCTTATAAGGTTATAAGCACTTGTAAGTATATAAGTGTAACACCCCCAACCTGGGGAGAGTTAAGTTTGTCAACTTACCATTGCAGATGCATAAAGATTAATAAGGCCTACCAAAGCAATAACTAAATGAGATGATACGTGCATTAGTAAAATAAATTAATAAGGTCATATAAAATATGAATCTCTTAAATTGCATAAACGATATGTCAAAAGAATACAATATTCCTTATTGGAAAACTCATAGTTATGGAAACTGTGCTAAAACACTTATTGTAAACAAATTAATAATAAAATAAATGCATGAAGTCCTAGAAAGTCCCGCCCCCATTCCAACCTCCTAGACCAGTTTGCTCATAACCTGAAAACAAAACATAGTAAGGGGTGAGTGAGAAATGCTCAATAAGAAAACCTTCAACTATAAAATGGTTGAGTTAACTTCGTTTTTTTTAAAATAATTATTCAGAAAATATCATCATCTTGAAATCATTGCAAGCATATTTAATACATATCATATTATAATTACGGACAACCTCTTAGTCTATAAATAATTAATCCTCAATAAAGTAATCATAAAGGACATTGATATTCCTTGTAAAATATTCACATTCATAGGTTATCACATTTAATCTCATATTAGGGCCCATGTACATTATTACGCCTTGTGTACTAAGGTTGCACGGTCCTTGTGACCATGGCAGCGACCGTGGCCGCAGACCTACCCGTCAGCTAATTAATCAAAGTGCACTTAGCATGACATATCGATGGATTACCGCATTCTCAACGTCCTTCAGTGGTTGCGCTTCCATCTCAAGCAACGGTACCGAGCTCATACATTGTAAACGTTTCTGGGGCCAAAATTATCTCCTTCACACCCGTGTCCTTATCATAATAAATCATTTCTCATTTCTTTACTTCTCATGAAACTGTCTAAGACAACGTGTGGGAGGGTTTTCTCTTCACTATAAATTTTCCTTATTTAGAACTTTTCAAAAATAGAATTTCTTTAAAACAATCACCTTTTTCTTAGAAAAATTGTCACAAAAGTCGAATGTTGTACCCATACCAATTTGAGTGACAAAAGTAAATTTAGAAATTGAAAAACATCTTTATAAAAGTGTTTCATGCATTTATAATCATGTCAAATAAATATAAGAATAATTATAAAATAATATATTTTTACACAAAGTAATAAAGAGCATTTAAATTAAATCATGCAATGAAACTACACTTAAAAGGGTCAAGAATTTCCTTACCTCGATATTGCAGCTAAATAGGCTGATTGGTACTAACAAACACCTGAGTTGATATCACTTAACTATGTCAGTCCTACACTAGAAAATAAATTCTCTCAAAAGAACAATAAATGACTTAATTGGTTTCTAATGGGCTTTGTGTAGGGGAATAATCAATGGCTTTACTATTGTAATCGCTATGCAATTCTACTACAAATATTGCCTATACTCTTTCAGACAACACTTCACAAGGAGGTAATAGACTATGTCAGAATTGATGTCTCCCAAGGAAAGATGTTCGCGCTTAAAAATCAAATTTAAATTTATAAACACTCGCAATAGCACGAATCTTTGTAGATAAGTCTATATTGAGGGTATCGATCCGTAGGGATTGTGTTCGGTTGTAGGAGAATGGAATCTCTAGAATTTCACCTAACCCAACTCATAAACAAGAGATGTGTTTTTAAACTAAAAACTAAATAACAAAAGCCTTAAACTAAGTTACACAAATGGATTTAAAAATAGTAGGGGAGGTATAGGGAATTGATTTCACTCAATCCTCATACCATAAGCGAACTAATTCTAGCATGGATCTCAAACAAATGTATAGTTTTGAGCATGTAAAGGTTGTCAACTTTCACAACAACTCATCAAGAAAATACTATCAAAAGAAAATGATAAAGCATCATAGTTGCACACAAGCTACTCACCTAACATTCTACATGTGATTAAACCCGTGTTTCCTAGCATGCGATATAAATTCTCTTAATAGCCTACATAATTTCATGAAATAAGCATAAAGTATCATAGGTTTCCACTCCTCTTTCCATCTATTCTAAGTTACACTAACATAGATTAAGTCGTGGTCTCTAGCATACCCTATCAAACTCACATAACATCATGTCAAAAGCATCATTGCATAGCTTATACTTTCTCAATCAAAGACATCAAAAGCATTGAAATCATTCAAAACTTAAACCAATTCCTCATAGACAAAGAACAAGTTTCATCTCAAATGGTATAATCAATAAGAACAAACCTTATGCATATACAATCACCATACCATTTATACAAAATCCAAGCTAAAACCACTCAATCCATAGCACTGGATCAAGTTACATCAAAACCCTACAATGGGTTTAGTTCTCATATAGAAATTGGAAATCTCCATTGATTTGGGAGAACTACTTCCTAAGGAAATCAAGTGCTAAGAGAGGAGTTCTGATGTGGATTTTACGGATCAATAATAAATTTATACCACTCGCAATAGAACGAATCCTTATAGGATAGGGCTATGTGGAGGGTGTCGAACTTCAAGGACTGTTTCTTTGATCGGATGTTTATCAAATATTTAAAACCTCTTCTAATCTAACTTAAAAAAATATTTGGTTGTTTTGAAAACTAAATTAAAGCTTAAATACGTAATGAAATATAAGGAAATAAACATAGGAATATGACTTCACCACAAACCTCATACCAATGGCAGATTGTATTCATATGGGATTCTCACTACGTGCGTGATATAATGTGCATAATGGGTGTCAACCATATGACAACATCGACAAGAAAACACTTTAATTAGAAGGTGATGATAACCATCTTCGGTTGGCACGGATCGTCCACCTAAACACTAGTTGTGGTACGATCCGTCTTCCCTAGGTATGGTCTATAAAACCTTCTAATGAGCATACACATTATCAAGAAATGAGTATAACCCATCTTCGGTTGGCATGATCCGTCTACCTACATTACACTAATCTAAATGTAGTACGGATCATCTTCCCTAGGCATGGCCTATCTAATCCCTTGATTTTATGTCAAAAAGTATCATTGCATAGCTATCATTCCTATAATCACAGAAAATAGAAATGTAGATTTCATTCAAGACAAATAAACTTCTTATAGACAAGATAGAGTTTTTATCAAGAACAAGTATGAGCATTGAATCGAGTACAAATGTTTTGTAAAACTCTAAGCTATGCAATCATCACTCATATATTGAAATTCCCAAAATGAAATACAATTAAACCATGGATTTGGAAAAGGCTACATCAATTCCTATGAATAAGAAATTAGCTACTCATGGAGGATATGAAATTCTCTATTGCATTAGAGAAATCCATTCTTTGAATGTTTTGAGCTGCTGGACGTTCTCTATATGAACTTAGAACCCTAATTCGTACTTGTTTTCAGAAAATCGACCCCTTTGGATGAGAGATCCAGCACCTATTTGAATCCACCTTCAATCCCTAAAAATCACAATCCAATCCCTTAAACTGAGGGATTGAGTCTCAATCCCTCATTGCAGGGATATGGAGTCAAAACCACCATTTGAGGGATCTCAGAGGTGAATCCGCACTCGACCCAATCTTCTAGGAACCTTTCTATCCCCAAATCAAGTGCAGATCTCAAATCGGATTCTGGTGCGACCGAGTTAGCTTGAGCCATTTTAGTATTTCGCTCGAGCCAGGTTGAGTGCTTCCACGCTCGAGCTAAATGATGACTTCGCTCGAGCCATTTAAATGCTTCTTCGCTCGAGCTAAATTATGACTTCGCTCGAGCCATTCTGACTTCATTAGCATACTTTGAACTTTCCAAGCCAAAAGTCCATGATGTAAAGTGCACGTTCATTGTAAGACCTGAAAACCCTAACAACCACAAAAACACAACAAAATATTATATTACAACATAACTAAGGTTTAACAAATGCGAGTTAAGGGGCTTGAATGCATAACATTCAAGGCTTATCAAGTTCTACCTACTGTCCAGAAGGAAAACAAAGCAAAAGAAAACTAAAAACTACTCTGGAAGCAAACTAAAAACGAGCTCTCTTTTCGGACAACAAAATACATATATATGGAAAAAGAGCCTTGACCTTTCTTAAGGAAAGATCAAGCTAAAGATCTGAAGTTCCAACTGTTTAGGAGTCCTCTGGGGAGTGAATTCGGCGCCTACAATGTGCTAGCAAGCCGCAATTTTGGACCAAGAAATATCCCCACCGCCGTTAGCTGTCAAAAAGATCTTCCAGTTTCTGGAAGCTGCGACGGCGCTCGAGCACCAGGATTGGGTGCTCGAGCGTCAAGTGCTCGAGCACTGGAAATGGGTGCTCGATCTCCAAGCTTCTGGCAGCACTTTAACTTCTCAACACTTATCTTCAAGCTTAATGTCCATGATATGTTTTGAATTCTCATTAAGACCTAAAAATAAGGCAAACACTAAAACACACTAAAATATTAGATAACAATACAAACTAAGGTATAACACATGCGAGTTAAGGGGCTTGAATGTGTAACATTTAGCACTTATCACACCCCCAAACTTACATAATGCTAGTCCCTTAGCATTACAAAACTAAAAATAAAATGAAACAACTATAAACAACTACTCTACCTCCTTTGTCGTAGGAAACACAATTGCATTTAGCATATGCAACAAGCCTTTTAAACCCCTAGGCATCCCTAGTGGACGAGTGAAGTCTCGTGAGGGTTTAAGAGAAATGTTACCCACAAACATTGTGCATGATCAAATTATCAAAAAGAATACAGTATCACAAAAATAATGGTTCACATGTCAATGGCAAGCTTACACTAACAAACTCCATTTTCACAACAACTCAGAGTTTGCAAAATATGATTACTTACAAATAGCTAGCTGAGATTTCATGTATGTTCCAACTGGTGTAAAGTGAAATTAGCACATAGATATGCGGCTTCAAAATAATTATCAACACAAATGGCGCAATACCTCAAAATTCACTAGACTACCTTATCAAATGAAATAACCGGGGCATGGTTACTATTTACCGACTTTTAATATTATATTTATACAGCTGTTAGCTTAACTCTATTAAGCTTCTAGTTAACCCATGTAACGAGTGTTAAGCCAATGACTTCCAAACCAGATGGCTTTAGGGCACTAGATGTAGAGACATCCCTAGGGGCTGTACACTCAAGTTAACTAGGCTACAAAGACAAACTAGCTGTTTTATCAACCTTTTTTTTTTTTTTTTATCATCATTTTATTGCCCAGGTCATCCATCTAACAAGTAATCCAATTGCATCAGACGTATTGAAAACAAGCATGTTGTCATTAGAGCTCATACCTCACAATCTACGTGCCAATGTGCTCGTAATATGTCAATGTGAAACAAATGAATTCTCAAAAGCCAAAAACAAGTAAAAAGATTTTGAAATCCTAACTGCATGATCATGTGTTCGTTCTCTTAAGCTCACGAATGAAATGTAAATCAAAATTAAAGATCAACAAAATTCTAAAGGATAATATGAACATGTATTTACAACACATGTATTTACAAAAGAAAAGATTTTTTACAAATTAAGAATAAGTGGTGAATGAACAAGAAAATAAGTGCTTAACTATACCCCCAAACTTAAATCACACATTGTCCCCAATGTGTATATACAATGAATGGCAACTAAGGGATAAAGGAAAACCTTATTGGGGAGGTATGGCTCTGTGCATACCCCCAAACTTGAATTCTTATAAACACTTATCCTGAAAACAAAACTAAAAACAAACTAAAAAGCAAGATAATATAAACATAAAATAATGAATAAAAGAATTATTAACAAGAACCAAAAATTAAAAATTAACTTGAAAAGAAGAAGAATTCTCATATTCCCAAAATAAAACACTTGTCCTTATATGAAATGGCAAAAACAATACATTGATGGATAACAAAATAATGTTCCAAAATCCCAACAATGTAATCCAAACGAAAACTCCAAAGCCATAAAATAGAAATACAATGAAGCTCAAGGAGCAGGCGGTGGTAGGCGACTCAGGATCTCCTGAAGTGTCGCTTCCATAGACTGTAGTTCATTCCCAGTTCTTTGCTCAAAGCTGTCTTGCCACTGAAATACTCGCTCGAATTGTGCTTGCAGCAGCTCGTATTCTGACTGTGAAATGGGGGCTCTATCCCCCTGAGGAACTGATGGCTCTCCTTGAGCCATCTCAGCAGCTGCTTCTTCCATTTCTACGTCTTGTGCAAGAGCGGGCACTCTTCGCCTCATGTGAGAGACACTTTTGTGCCAATCTCCCACGGTGTACAGCTGGAATGCATTGGCCACATTGTGTCTGTCCTCAATCTCAAACCCTTGTTGATTAAAAGCTTTGTGATAAGGTAAGGGAAAGGCAGCTTTGATTTCTCTCTAATCAGCCTCTTGTCCACAAAGTTTTCCCAGCACTTATAAATTTGGCTCCAAATAAGCTGAGGCGCTGAGAACTAGTGTTTCTTGTGGAAAGCATAAAGGGCTGCAAGGAAAGGGCCGGTCCTCTGAATCTTGTGTCCCAATGGACACACATTTCGCTTAAGGACTGTGTCTACCAACCATAGTCTCGAAGGCAACTTTGCCTTGCTCGTGCAATTCCTCTTCCGATTCTCATAA
>FXXK01002245.1:38192-54550 GCA_900184695.1 Betula pendula
GCGCCATCACACATATCTTGCACAATCATGTGCAAATCAAAAACCGGAGGCTCAGTGTAGCGTGGAGATGGGCTCTCATGTGGGCAGCCAAGTGCCTCTGCTATGTCTTCTATGGTGATTTGGA
The DNA here is from genome assembly GCA_900184695.1 of Betula pendula. Taxonomy (NCBI): domain Eukaryota; kingdom Viridiplantae; phylum Streptophyta; class Magnoliopsida; order Fagales; family Betulaceae; genus Betula; species Betula pendula. Next base: position 38,317 of record FXXK01002245.1, read on the forward strand.
GCTCATCCCCATCAATCTCGGAAAACAACACTCCAGGTTGGTCCATATCAAATTTCAAATTCTGGTAAAATAAACGGACAAACCTAGGGTGGTAGAGGTGATACACCGGCTGGAGGAGTGGCATGAGATGTCTTTGCTTGAATTGCCTCCTTGCCCATTTGACATCTTCATACTCCCTAAATTCCCCCACAATGTCAAACTTTGTCTCGGGGTCTAGTGCAAAATGCTACCAAGTCGTAGTAAAAAAGGAAGGTCCTGGCTCTCGAGCGCCAAATGGAGAAATGGACGGCGATGGAGCGGAGGAATGCGAAGAACTAGCCATCGGATGTCATAGGGGAATAAAAACAAACACCTGCTGTGCACAACCCAAAAAATACAAAGAACAAAAATTGGGGCATTTTAATCGGATAGAATAATGAGAAATAGAATGGGTAAGAGATTTAATGCAAAAAGAATGAAGATTAAAGAGTAAAAATGGAGAAAATAAGAAGATTACCTGGGTTAGGTTAGGGGAGGCGGCTGGTTTCGAGCAGAGAGAGAAGAAAAAAAATGCAAAAATGAGGGGAAGAAGGGTTTTTAAAGTAGGTCACGTGACCTGCTAACCCGACGACGCTCGAGCGCCAGGATTGGGCGCTTGAGCGTCATGCTCTGCTGATGCTCGATACCTGCGCGCGGGGCTTGCGAGCGTCAGGCTTGCAGCTGACGCTTGTGTTGTTGGTGCTCAAGCATCAGAAGTAGGTGCTCGAGCGTCAAGTCCCAGGAAAATATATTATTTTTATTTTTTATTTTTTTTAGGAAAAAGAAAAGAAAATAAAATAAGTAAAAATACAATAATTATAAAATAAAATAAAGAATGTGAAGAATAGGAACAAAAATGAAATATACAAACACTAATCCAAGTAGACGGGATCTATCAAGTCGATAGATTCCACATCTTCGGTATGCTCAGAACCCCGGATGTTGGGTTTCAATCTCTGACTGTTGACCTTAAAAATTTGGCCACTCTTAGGATTCTTCAACTCGACTGCTCCGTGAGGGGAAACTGATACGACAATGAATGGGCCATCCCATCTCGATCGGAGTTTACCAGGAAACAGGCTAAGTTTAGAATTGTATAGCCATACTTTCTGGTCCAGGACTAAAGTCTTAGGCCGGATGTGCTTATCATGAAATGCTTTAGTTTTATCCTTGTACACCTGTGCACTCTCGTAAGCATCGGTTCGCAACTCTTAAAGCTCGCTCAATTGTAGCCTCCGGTGGGAACCAGCTGATATCATATCAAAATTAAAAGTCTTCACGGCCCACCAGGCCTTGTGCTCTAGCTCAACAAGGAGATGGCACGCTTTGGCATAAACCAACCGGTATGGCGACATGCCAATCGGTGTCTTAAAAGCTGTACCGTATGCCCAAAGTGCATCATTGAGTCGCAAGGACCAATCCTTGCGATCAGGCCTAACCATTTTCTCCAATATCCGCTTAATTTTCCTGTTGGATAATTCCACTTGGCCACTTGTTTGAGGGTGGTAGGTGATAGTTGCGGAGCACTACCGATTTTAAAATTTATAATTAACCGCTCGCGATAAATCGTATCCTTATAGGATAGCTCTAAAAGAGGGTATTGTCCGCAGGGACTGTGATGGTTGGTTTATCAAGTTCTTGAGATTTTCTCTAGCTCAACTCAAGAAAATAAGATGTTTTGATTTTTAAATCTAAATGACATAAACGTAAATGACTTAAACATAACTGACATAAACTAAATGACATAATTGTAAATGACGTATATGTAAATGACGTTAAGTGTAAATGACAGAAAGCGTAAATGACATAAATGTAAAGATAAAGGTAGAATGCAGATTGTATCTAACTTGGGATCTTTAACAAAGGCATAATATGAGCGTGTAAAGGTTGTCAATCCTTACAACGATCTCAACATGAAAATATTATCGAAAGAAAATAATAAAGCATCATAGTTTAGCACTAGTCACTCACCTACCACCCTACATGTGATATAACTCGTGTTCCCTAGCATGCGATATAAGTTCTCTCAATAGCCTACACAATCTCATGAAATAAGCATAAAGTATCATAGGTTTCCACTCCACTTTCCACCTATTCTAAGTTATTCTAAGTANTAGATTGAGTCGTGGTCCCTAGCATACCCTATCAAACTCACATAAAATCATGTCAAAAGCACCATTGCATAGCATATACCTTCTCAATCAAAGACATTGAAAGTATTGAAATCATTCAAAACTCAAACCAATTCCTCATAGACAAAGAACGAATTTTCATTTCAAATGGTATAATCTTTAAGAACAAACCCTTTGCATATGCAATCATCATACCATTTACACAAAATCATACCTAAATACAATCAACCTCAACTCATAACCCCATGGAAAAATTACATCAAACCCTAAAAATGATTCATTTCCTCTAGGATTTGGATTTCTTCATTGGATTTGAAGAAATCCATTTCCTAAGTAGTATTGGAGCTATGGGTCGAGTTCTACCCTCTATACAGTAGCAAAACAAAGCAAAAGAACCTAAAAACTATTTTGAACAAAACTAAAAAACGTTCCTTTTTTGCTCTCTTGACAGAAAATACATATATATGCCAAAGGAAGTCTTGATCTTTCTTAAGGAAAGATCAAGCTAAAGATCTAAAGTTCTAGGTGTTTAGAGTCCTCTAGGGAGTGATTTCGATGCCTACAATGTGCTGGTAAGCCGCAATTTTGGACCAAGAAATATCGCAATTTTGGACCAAGAAATATCCCCACCGTCAACAGCTGTCAAAATGTTCCCCAGTTTCTGGAAGCTGCGACGACGCTCGAGCACCAAGATTGGGCGCTCGAGCGTCATGTGTTGCTGGTGCTTGATTCCTGCGCGCGGGGCTTGCAAGCGTTAGGCTTCAGCTGACACTCTTGCAGCTGGCGCTCGAGCACCAGAGATGGGTGCTCGAGCGTCATTCCTTCTACAGCACTTTAATTTCTCAAAATTATCTTCAAGCTTAATGTCTCTGATATGTCTTGAATTTTCATTAAGACCTGAAAATAAGGCAAACACTAAAACACTCTAAAATATTAGATAACAATACAAACTAAGGTATAACACATGCGAGTTAAGGGGCTTGAATGTGTAACATTCAGCACTTATCAGTAGGGTGTGGCAACCTTGTGAGTGACAGAGTATTTGAGGAGTAAGGTTTTCAGAAACCGATTACATAAATGCTTTCCTTCGTCACTTATGATCGCACGAGGCGTTCCAAAATGACTAAAGATGTTAAATTGAATGAATTTGATCACAACTTTATGGTCGTTAGGTCTGGTAGCCACAGCCTCTATCCACTTGGACACATAGTCCACTGCCACTAAAATGTACTCAAATCCGAAAGAGGGCGGAAAAGGTCCCATGAAGTCTATCCCCCACACGTCAAATATTTCCACTATCAAGATGGGGTTTAGAGGCATCATGTCCCTTCTTGACAATGTTCCAAGGCGCTGACATCTATCACACGCTCGACAAAATTGATCAGCATCCTTGAATAAGGATGGCCAGTAGAATCCACTTTGCAAGACCTTCGCCGCGGTCTTATTAGCACTAAAATGTCTCCCACAAGCCAATGTGTGGCAAAAGGAGAGGACACTGTGTACTTCATCTTGAGGTACACAACGACGAATGATCTGATCAGCACAATACTTAAAAAGCTCAGGATCCTCCCAAAAATAGGATCGGATCTGCTTGAAGAAGCAGTCTCTTGCTTACTTCATCCAATGGAAATGAATCTTACCTATTACTAGGTAATTAACAATGTCAGCGTACCATGGCACTTCCTTCGGAGTAATCTCAAACAGTTGCTCATCCGGGAAGGAATCATGAACTGGAATGAGAGAAGACTCAATAGAAATGCGGGAAAGATGGTCAGCGACAACATTATCCGATCCCTTTTTGTCTCTAATCTCCAAATCGAATTCTTGAAGCAAGAGAATCCATCTAATTTAAATGGGGCTTGGTCTCCCGTTTAGCCATTAAATGCCTCAGAGAGGCATGGTCAGAGTAAATCACTACCTTGGACCCTAAAAGATAAGAGCGGAATTTATCCAAGACAAATACAACTGCTAGCAACTCTTTCTCTGTAGTCGTATAGTTCACTTGAGCATCCATTAGAGTTTTGCTAGCATAATAAATAGCGCGAGGGAGCTTGTCCTCACGCTGTCCCAAAACTGCACAGATAGCATAGTCAGATGCATCACACATTATTTCAAATGGGAGAGACCAATCAGGGGTCTTCATGATAGGGGCTGAGGATAGAAGTGATCGAAGTGTCTCAAATGCCTTAAGACACGCTTCATCGAAATTAAAAGGAGTCTCCTTGGCAAGAAGATTGCACAAGAGTCTTGAAATTTTGCTAAAATCCTTGATGAAGTGGCAATAAAAGCCGGCATGTTCGAGAAATGAGCGAATTTGTTTCACCGTAGTAGGTGGTGGAAGTTTTGAAATCAGCTCCACCTTCGCTCTGTCAACCTCAAGTCCTCTCTTGGACACTATGTGTCCCAATACTATACCCTCTTGAACCATGAAATGGCTCTTCTCCCAACTCAAAATTAGATTTGTCTCCCTGCATCATTTAAGAACATGAGAAAGGTTATGGAGACAATCATCAAATGAGGGTCCAAAGACAAAAAAATCGTCCATGAACACCTCCAAAATTTTTTTCACCATGTCCGAGAAAATACACATCATGCACCTTTGAAAAGTGGCGAGTGCATTACACAACCCGAAGGGCATGCGCTTATAAGCAAAAGTACCAAAGGGACAGGTGAAAGTCGTCTTCTTGTGGTCTTGCGGATCAACGGCAACTTAATTGTATCCTGAATATCCATCCAGGAAACAGTAATAACTCTAGCCGGCAAGACGATCTAGGATTTGATCAATGAACGGAAGTGGGAAATGATCCTTTCTAGTAGACGAGTTTAGTTTCCAGTAATCTATGCAGACACGCCATCCTGTGGTCGTGCGTTGAGGAATTAATTCACCTACCAAATTCTCAACAACGGTGATACCTAACTTCTTGGGTACCACCTGAATGGGACTCACCTATTTACTGTCTGAGATGGGGTGAATAATGCCCGCATCCAGCAGTTTAACAATTTCACCCATGACCACGTTCTTCATCGTGGGATTCAATCGACATTGCGCCTCACGAGAGGGCTTAGCGTTATCCTCCAAATGAATGCGATGCATACAAATGGAAGGGTCAATCCCTTTAAGGTCCCCAATGCTCCAACCAATCGCCTCCTTAAGTTCCTTCAAAACATCCAATAAATTGTTCTCCTGGTCCTTAAGTAAATCTAAAGCAATGATGACCAGGAGAGTGTCATTAAGTCCTAAGAAGGCGTACTTGAGTTTTGCTGGAAGCTGTTTTAGCTCAAGTTTCGGTGGGTTGATGAGGGAAGAAACGGGAGGAATGCCTGATGTAAGGGGTAAGGGCTCCTTTGGTACTTTCCAAGGTGGAAAGTCAATTGCGGCCGCAATGTCAAGGAAGGAATTAACCTCGTCGACATATTGCTCCGTGTCGAAGTCCTTATAATCAAAATGTGACAGGCATGCTTCCAATGGGTCCTTACTCAAAAATTGGGGGAGTAAATCTTCTATGGTTTCTTCAATCTGATCGACAAAGAAACACTCATCCGCATCCGACGGGTGCTGGAATGCATTGAAGATGTTCAACTTCACCTTCATATTCCCAAAAGTTACTTCCATCTCCCCGGTCCTACAATTAATGCATGCATTAGCCGTAGCTAAGAAAGGACGGCCAAGTATGACAGGAATCAGTTTGGCGGGATCCGGGACAGGCTCTGTGTCAAGAACGATGAAGTCTATAGGAAAGTAAAACTTGTCCACTCGGATGATAACATCTTCAACTATCCCACGCGGTTTCATAACGGATCTGTCTGCAAGTTGTAAGACAACCGTCGTGGGTTTCAGCTCTCCAAGTCCCAACTGTGTATAAACCGAAAAGGGCAGCAAATTTACACCTGCTCTAAGATCAAGAAGAGCCTTCTCAATTGCATGGTCCCCAATGATACAAGAAATGGTAGGGGCACCAGGATCCTTGATTTTGGTAGGAACAGTATGTTGAATAAGTGAACTGACCTGCTCAGTCAAGAGAATCTTCTCGGGACTACGAGTCCTCATCCTACGCTTCTGAGTACATAAATCCTTCAAAAACTTAGCGTAGGATGAGATCTGTCGGATGGCATCGATGATGGCGATATTGATTTGAACTTGTTTGAAAATCTCCATCATCTCTTGAAATTTCTCTCCTTGCTTTGCATCACAATGAGGCCCCTTGAGACATTCAGGGAATGGAGCTCTAGGCTCAGAAGATGTCTCAAGAGTTACATGTTCCTTTGGAACATTTGGACTGCCAATGGGCGGTTTTGGATTTAAGGGGGAATCATCATTCTCTTGGGCCTTCAACCCGACCTTGTTGTCGACCACCCTTCCATTCCTTAACGTAGTGACTGCCTGGACTTGTTCGGGAGGAACGCTACTAGAAGCACTCCCGTCGACCATGTATTTTCCTTTAGGGTTGGCCATTGGTTGGGAGGGCAGCTTCCCTTCCTTCCTCTGATTAAGCGCATTTGCTAGCTGGCCAACTTGACCTTCCAGCTTGGCAATGGATTGGGAATGAGAATTCAGCAACTGAGTATTGGCCTCAAGATTGCCGAGAGCAGTCAAAACCTTATCCTCAAAGGCAGAATTCCTAGGAGGAGGTGAAGTTGACTGATATTGATGCTGAGGGGGTCGGTAATTGGAGGACTGATTAAAAGATTGATTAGGAGGCAATGGATGTGCCTGATTATGCATNCTCATACATTACAACTATATATTCTGTGAATTGGTAATGATGTGACATATAGCTGGTCGGTAGCAGGGGTGTGAAGGCTGATCCAGTGGACCTCGAGTCCCTAAACCAGGTAATAAGAACTAACGCTGGAAGTCGGTTCCAGGTGCAAACCAGTAATCTATTTAAGTGGGGGAGGTATAACGTTCGCTAATCCGGGGTTGGCCCATTATGAGCTGAGTGTAATTTCATGTTGTATTAAGACTGAATAAAGCCTTCACAACGATGCATGAAAACCCATTCATTATATCTATCATATGCTTGTTCAATAATTCAATTACCTGTTTATATTGGGATGCAGTAGACTCACTTGGTTGCCTATGTAAATGTGATGATGTCATGTTTACATAGACTGTGATGCAGGTGACGAAGGTGGAGACCCCTTCGTTAGCTTTGATGACTATTAGGCACTACTTTGTCGGGATGTGCTATATCCCGGAAGAGACAACATTTTGTTATATATATGTCTCTTCGTATTTTGTATGTTTTGGTTTTTATTAACTATGGTTTGTAATACATCTAAACAGTGTGATGTTGCAACTGTATGCCGTCTGTGGCATATGCTGCAACTATCTTTTATTTGGTGCATCTGGTATTCACATGTTTGTAATATTAAAACATCTTACGTATTTTAATTCACGAGGTATTTCAGTCAGCTCTATTGTGTATTTTAGTTGTTCCCTAGTGTTTTTAAAAGAAAAAAATATATCCGCGGCGAGACTGATCTCTGAGGTAGTAATATCACGTGGAAACCGGAGGTTTCTGCTTACGGTTTTATTGCATAGAAACTGGGGCGTTACAGTTGATGAGGGAAGAAACGAGAGGAATGCCTGATGTAAGGGGTAAGGGCTCCTTTGGTACTTTCCAAGGTGGAAAGTCAATTGCGGCCGCAATGTCAAGGAAGGAATTAACCTCGTCGACATATTGCTCCGTGTCGAAGTCCTTATAATCAAAATGAGACAGGCATGCTTCCAATGGGTCCTTACTCAAAAATTGGGGGAGTAAATCTTCTATGGTTTCTTCAATCTAATCGACAAAGAAACACTCATCCGCATCCGACGGGTGCTGGAATGCATTGAAGATGTTCAACTTCACCTTCATATTCCCAAAAGTTACTTCCATCTCCCTGGTCCTACAATTAATGCATGCATTAGCCGTAGCTAAGAAAGGACGGCCAAGTATGACAGGAATCAGTTTGGCGGGATCCGGGATAGGCTCTGTGTCAAGAACGATGAAGTCTATAGGAAAGTAAAACTTGTCCACTCGGATGATAACATCTTCAACTATCCCACGCGGTTTCATAACGGATCTGTCTGCAAGTTGTAAGACAACCGTCGTGGGTTTCAGCTCTCCAAGTCCCAACTATGTATAAACCGAGAAGGGCAGCAAATTTACACCTGCTCCAAGATCAAGAAGAGCCTTCTCAATTGCATGGTCCCCAATGATACAAGAAATGGTAGGGGCACCAGGATCCTTGATTTTGGTAGGAACAGTATGTTGAATAAGTGAACTGACCTGCTCAGTCAAGAGAATCTTCTCGGGACTACGAGTCCTCATCCTACGCTTCTGAGTACATAAATCCTTCAAAAACTTAGCGTTGGATGAGATCTGTCGGATGGCATCGATGATGGGGATATTGATTTGAACTTGTTTGAAAATCTCCATCATCTCTTGAAATTTCTCTCCTTGCTTTGCATCACAATGAGGCCCCTTGAGACATTCAGGGAATGGAGCTCTAGGCTCAGAAGATGTCTCAAGAGTTACATGTTCCTTTGGAACATTTGGACTGCCAATGGGCGGTTTTGGATTTAAGGGGGAATCATCATTCTCTTAGGCCTTCAACCCGACCTTGTTGTCGACCACCCTTCCACTCCTTAATGTAGTGACTGCCTGGACTTGTTCGGGAGCAACGCTACTAGAAGCACTCCCGTCGACCATGTATTTTCCTTTAGGGTTGGCCATTGGTTGGGAGGGCAGCTTCCCTTCCTTCCTCTGATTAAGCGCATTTGCTAGCTGGCCAACTTGACCTTCCAGCTTGGCAATGGATTGGGAATGAGAATTCAGCAACTGAGTATTGGCCTCAAGATTGCCGAGAGCAGTCAAAACCTTATCCTCAAAGGCAGAATTCCTAGGAGGAGGAGGAGTTGACTGATAGTGATGCTGAGGGGGTCGGTAATTGGAGAGGACTGATTAAAAGATTGATTAGGAGGCAATGGATGTGCCTGATTATGCAGCAACACAATAGGTCCTTGATTTCCCGGAGATGGGGCTCGCCAAGAAAAATTCGGATGATTTCTCCATCCCGAGTTATATGAATTGCAATAAAGATCATTACCCAGTCTGGAAAATGCTGCGTTCACCTGCTCGGGATGAACTTCAGAAAATTGTCCAATAATAGGACAATCTTTCGCCTGATGCGATGGATTAGAGTAGAATGAACATGCCTCATGTGGAGTCGAGATGGGAGCTACAGGCGTAGGAAAAAAAGCTAGCTGCCATTATTTGGTCAAGCTTCCGAGAGAAAACATCCACCTTAGAGGTAACCTAAGAAGGAGAGCTCACTTCGAAAAGACCTTCATGCTTTTGTTTGGCAGGAGGTGCCCTACGACCGAATGATGCATGGTGTAAAGAATTTTCACCAAGATTTTCAAAAAGAGTCCACGCATCATCTTCAATATAAATGTGCCTCGACACGAGGCATCGACCATTTGTCTATGAGGCTCAGTTAAGCCATCATAAAAGCATTGGACTTGCTGCCATTTAGGGACAGCGTGGTGCGGACACTTTCGTAAAAGGTCCTTCATTCTTTCCCACGTTTCGTGGAAAGATTCGCCATCAATTTGCGAAAAGCCAGTTATGGCTTTCCGAATTTGATTCGTTTTCCCTATTGGAAAGTACTTCTTAAGAAATTCTTGTTGCATTTGAGCCCAAGAAGTAACTGAATCATTAGGCAAGGAATTAAGCCAATGTTTGGCTTTATCCTTAAGGGAAAACGAAAAAAGGCGCCTCCTCAAAGCATTCTCATCAAAATTTTGCAATCTAAGGGTTGAACAAATATCAATAAATTCATCTAAATGCTTGTAAGGATCCTCATTACTAAGTCCAAAAAAAGATGGCAACATTTGAATTGTGCTGGACTTAATCTCATATTGGGTTGCCGTCATGTTTGGCAACCGAACGCATGAAGAGGGTGTGTAAGTGGAGGGAACATAATGATCCTTCAATAAAACAACTCTATTCTCTTCAGCCATGTGTTCTATACTACGTACTCTTAGATCCAAGTTCCTTTCGGTTCTTTGTTGTCTAAGAGTACGCTCTAAATCTAGGTCGCACGAAAATATAGGCAATGATAACGAGCGGCGACCGAACATAAACTAACAATCCTAAATATGTACAGCACACAGAGAAAAACAAAAAGTAAAAACAAAGTTTAGAAGATACTTGTTTCTGCCTTGGCAGTAGCTTCAGTGCTACTGTCTGGATGCTGGGCGCTCGATCTCCAGGAACTGGCGCTTGAGCACTGGCGGCGCTTGATCTCCACAAACTGACGCTCGAGCGTCAGATTCTGCAGAAACAGAACAGAAACAGAAATGAACCAAATTTTTGCAGACTCGATTTTATGCATTTTTTGGACTCTAAGGACACTATCTACAGTATTCACAGAATTAAACTAGATGTAACCCTAAAAATTCCATAACAACTGTTTTCAAAAACAAAAACAATCCCCGGCAACGGCACAAAAAATTGATCGCGCTTAAAAATCAAATTTAAATTTATAAACACTCGCAATAGCACGAATCTTTGTAGATAGGTCTATATTGAGGGTATCGATCCGCAGGGATTGTGTTCGGTTGTATAAGAATGAAATCTATAGAATTTCACCTAACCCAACTAATAAACAAGAGATGTTGTGTTTTTAAACTAAAAACTAAATAACAAAAGCCTTAAACTAAGTTACACAAATGGATCTAAAAATAGTAGGGGAGGTATAGGGAATTGATTTCACTCAATCCTCATACCACAAGCGAACTAATTCTAGCATGGATCTCAAACAAAGGTATGGTTTTGAGCGTGTAAAGGTTGTCAACCCTCACAACAACTCATCAAGAAAATACTATCAAAAGAAAATGATAAAGCATCATAGTTGCACACAAGCTACTCACCTAACATTCTACATGTGATTAAACCCGTGTTCCCTAGCATGCGATATAAATTCTCTTAATAGCCTACACAATTTCATGAAATAAGCATAAAGTATCATAGGTTTCCAATCCTCTTTCCATCTATTCTAAGTTACACTAACATAGATTGAGTCGTCGTCCCTAGCATACCCTATCAAACTCACATAACATAATGTCAAAAGCATCATTGCATTCCTTATACTTTCTCAATCAAAGACATCAAAAGCATTGAAATCATTCAAAACTTAAACCAATTCCTCATAGACAAAGAACAAGTTTCATCTCAAATGGTATAATCAATAAGAACAAACCTTATGCATATACAATCACCATACCATTTATACAAAATCCAAGCTAAAACCACTCAACCCATATCACTTGGATCAAGTTACATAAAAACCCTACAATGGGTTTAGTTCCTGATGTGGATTTTACGGATTAATTATAAAAGACCACTCGCAATAGGACGAATCCTTTATAGGATAGGGCTATTTTTGAGGGTATCGAACCTCAAGGACTGTTCTAAGTTGGGTGTTCATCAAATACTCAGAATAAAATTCTAATCTAACTCAAGAAGATAATTGATTGTTTTGAAAACTAAATTGAAACTTAAATACGTAATGGAACTCAAAGAAATAAACATAGGGATTAAATCCACCACAAACCTCATTCCAATGATCGTTCATACTCATGTGGGATTTTCAGTATACACATGATATGATGTGCGTATGATTGTCAATCATACAACGCCATCAACAAGAAAATACTTTTGTTTTGAAGAAAGTGATAAATCATCTTTGGTTATTACGGATTGATCACCTAAACTATTTGTGATACGATCCGCTTTCCCTAGCATGACATATATAATCTCTAAACAGCATACATACCATCAAGAATCAAGAATAACCCATCCTAGGTTGCATGAATCATCTACCCAAATTAAGCTAAACTAAGATGTAGCATGATTTATGAACCCTAAGTATGACCTATCAAGCTTCTTGAATGAATGTCAATTGATACCATTGCTTAGCTATCATCCCCATAATCACAGAAAATAAAGATGTTGAATTCATTCAAGGTAAAGACTATCTCATAGACAAGATTGAATGGACTCAAGAATGATTATTATCAATGAAGAACAAATCTACAAATGGTTTTGCAATTCCCTAAGCTAAACAATCATCATGTATATTCTGGAAATCCCAGCAATGAATACAAACTACATCATGGAATTTGGAGAGGGTTTCATCAACTCCCTATGAAGAAAGGGATTAGCCACTCATAGAGGAGTTGAAATTCTCTATTAGGTTAGAGAAAGTCATCTCCTAGAGTGTTCTTCTTCTCTGGACAGACTTCAAAATGATCTCTGATGATGCTCCTTGCTCTGCCCACAAATTCCTATCTCAGCTCTGGTTCCAGAAATCAAACATATATCAAATCCCCCAACTCACTCTCCAATCCCTCAACTCACTCTCAAATCCCTCTTTTCAAGGGATTCTCTCACCTTCAATCTCTCATTATTCAATACAATCGAGTCAACACTCATTTTGAGGGATTGGAAAGCTGTTCTCGCACTGATTAGGTCTTCCTTGATCCTCTTTTCCTCTAAATCCGGTGCAGATCGCACTTCAGACTCTGACTGGACCAACTTAGCTCGAGCCAAGTGATTGTTTCGCTCGAGCTATAAGGAGTGAACATCGCTCGAGCCATAAGTATAGATCGCTCGAGCTAAGTCATGCAGAGATCGCTCGAGCCAAATGATGAAGTAACTCGAGCCATGTGAGGAAATTGGCATATATTGAGGAATTCCATGATGAAGAGTAACCTTTTCCATAAGACCTGAAAATACTGACAAAGCCCAAAAACACGACAAAATATTATATTACAAAATAACTAAGGTTTAACAAATGCAAGTTAAGGGGCTTGAATGCATAACATTCAAGGCTTATCACACCCCCAAACTTACATTTTGCTAGTCCCTTAGCAAAACAAAAGCTGAAATAAATAAACAAAATTAAAAATAACTATTCTATCTCCTTTGTCGTAGGAAACACGGTTGCATTTTGGCATATGCAACAAGCCTTTTAAACCCCTAGGCATCCCTGTGACATGAAAGTCTCGGAGGGTTCAACAGAAATGTTTACTCACAAAACATTTAATTGCACACACATGTACCAAAGAAGAAGATCACACAGATAATTTTATCTATTCATGAGCAAACGTTAAAAAGCTGAACACTATCTTTCAATTTCTTAGATGCCAATCCAACGCACTTACACATACCGGCGAGAAACCACTATTCCACTTCGTCGGAAGACCTAACCACATAATTATAGCCCAATAAATCCCAGTGGCAGATCAACAACTTAAAATACCAGGATCTTCATTCAGATAATACAACCAAGGCAAGGCATCGATTTTTTATTTTTTATTTTTTATTTTATTAACCGCTGTGCAATGTACTTCCTTCAAGCTTTCAATGACTCATGTACAAAGTGATTTAACCATGACCCCAAACCAGATGGTAGGGCATAATTGAACACCCTCAGGCTAATAACTCGAGCAATCAGCGCTACGATACGCGACTACCAGATGTTCATCTTTTTGTAGCTGGCCAAATGTAGTCCTTAGTCCTCTAAATGACCAATGTATCGATGTTACCACCAATGACTCCCAAACAAGAGATTTAAGGGCATTAGATGTAAAACATTCCCTAAGGGCTACTAACTCCAGTCAAATAGCTACGACCAACAGGCCACATCCATATATTTGCAATTTTTTTATTTTTTTTAATACTGCAAGTTCCATCCAACAATCACCTAACCTCTCAAAACTTAAAACACACACAATAGTTTCCGCATGCATACCACAACTAGCTGGAATGTGCCCGGATAAGACAAAAGACACAAAGGCCACCATCATAGGCAAGGTTGGTAAGCTTGGTGTGTAAGCGTAAAGACCAAGTTCTAACCATAATGACATGTGATAAAAATTAAAATCCAATGAAAAGCTACCCCGATTAAATTCACCAAATCTCCGAAACATAATTTTTTTTTTGAATAAAAACAATAACAGAAAAGAAACAAACATATGCCCAAAATCGGAATCTCATACCCCCCAAATTTTAAACGAAACATTGCCCAATTTAAAGAGAAAACCGAACGGAAGCATAAGTAGTGCAAGGGCCACAGCATTCCCAAACTGAACCATCACACCCCCTCGTGAATCAAACTGATTAAATGATCAAAATGAAACAGTTGTTGTGAAAAAAAACCATCCAGTAAATCCCAACAACAAGTCATAAAGGGAAAATACAACCATAAACCAAAGTATATATGACAACGACACAACAAAATCATGGCATTGTGTCCGGCAGCCGGGGCAACAGGTCGCGCAAATAAATCGCTGAGTCCGCCGCATTGGTCTCGCGGAACTCCTGCATAGTCACGACCTCAACAGCAAAACATCCAGCTGCTCGCCGGAGTAGTCAAACCTGTGCGAGACATCATAACCCCTCCTTATAATCAAAAGAGGCTGCATCCCTCACCATATCTCACAGCCATCTCCGCATCAGCAGCTGGGCCCCATCTCAGAGCCCACGCCTCCTCATCAATCGACACTGCAGGTCCGGCCGCAGTATCGAGGCACCGTGCGAAAACACTCTGTTCCATTGTGGCCAATCCAAAACAGGGGCCCTCCGGTCTGCATATATGCTCCCTTCCATCGACGTGATAAGCCTTCTCGATAAGAGCTTGCTGACCGATGGAACAGGGAAAGTGCCCACGTCGCTGTTTCTTGTTTAGTGTGAACTAACCCTGCCAGCCTATGCATCCTGCACCAAATCAAGTGTGATATAACGAACCCAATACCGCCATGAGCATAAAAGCATTCAAGAAGTCCCTCTGCGCTCGCACTTGTGCCCAATGCACACATACTTTTGTAACACGGTCCTACACCATTAAGGTACTGCAAGAACAACAGAATTTGCCGTGCAGTTCCTGCACATTATGTATCGCCCTTCACACCATGTCCATTCAATTAAATCATCGTAAAACCGATATTCTTCCGAACCACACCGCAACGAGACAGCACCCGCGCGACCCTACCAAGCCGTGGCAACCAGGGGAGTCCCATTCGCCCAGCAAAGATCCTCGATCGACCTCAAATCCACTCCCATCAATCACGGAGCTAACACCCCTGCTGTTCTCATCAAATGCCAAATTCTTATAGAACAGCTTGACATAGCGTGGGTAATAGACATCGTGTGCTGGAGAGAGCAGTGGTGCCAATCGCCGTCTCTTTATTTGCTTGTATGCTGATTTGGCGGCGGCATCCTCTCAAAATTTACCCACTATGTCGAAGCGGGTCTCAGGAATGAGAGAACGATGTCTCCATTTGTCGGTGGCGTAGTTGCTGCGATCATTGGTCTTGCGAGAAGAGGATGCTTGACCCTTTGGCATGGCTGGACTGGAGTGTGGAATATCTGCAAACAGCTGTTGTGCCCAAAGGGAGAATTTCGCTCGAGCCAAAGTACTGGATAGCTCGAGCTAAGTGCTGGATGGCTCGAGCCAAGTTGGTGTATCGCGCGAGCCAAGTGAGGGATCGCTCGAGCCAAATGAGGGATCGCTCGAGCTAAGTGCTTCAGAAACAGGGCAGTCTTCGCTTGGGACTTTCGTCAAACACTTGGTGTGCCACAAAGTGTTTTGAACGTATGTACTAGAACCTGCACTGGGTTCGGTGGACACAAGCAGAACAAAGGGAATGGGGAGGAAATTGTTGAGTAGGTAGAAGAGAAGAGAAGGAAAACAAATGGAGAAGAAATGGAAATCAAATGGAAGGGAAGAAGAAGACTTACGGGTTAGGTCAGAGAAGAGATGAAGGAAGGAGCCTTGCGCAGGTTGCGGGTGAAGTGAGGAAATGAAAGAATGAGAGGTATCCGTGAGATTTAAAGAGGTCACGTGCCTCTCTGGAAGGACTTGGCTCGAGCCAAGTAGTGTTTCGCTCGAGCCAAGTATCCGGTGTATGGCTCGAGCTAGAATGGGGTATCGCTCGAGCCATGTCTGCCTATTATGGCTCGAGCTAAACAGAAGTATCGCTCGAGCCAAGTCAGGCAATGTAAAATCCTTACTTCAAAAATAAGTGG